>PVJH01011594.1:0-68127 GCA_004026705.1 Nesogale talazaci | reverse complement strand
TGGATTGCTAAACACGAAGGTTCAAAATCATCAGGTTCTCTGTGGGAGAAAGATGAAGGGACCTTCCCCCTTAAAGATTTACCTTGAAAGGACCAGGGCTCCTCTGTTCTATAGAATCTCTAGGAATCCCAGCCAGCAAGGTGGCAGTTTTTTTTCTGTTAATGGGTAGTCGATTATGCGATCTGTTGTGAGAATTACCAAAATGGGACACAGACAGAATGAGCACATGCTATTAGCTTGAAGTCGGGTTGCCACAAACCTTCAATTTTGTAGGACACATGCAATATCTGGGAAGCACAATAAAGTGAAGTGCAATCAACAATGTCTACCTGTACAGGAACAGTCTTTTTGTCATTTACTTATTACTTGATTTTGGTAGATTGAACCAAGGTAGAAATAGACACTAGGTCAGTTGCCTTTTTTCCTAACCCAACTTGAATTAGCTCTAGGATGAGATATTTCTTACTTGTGCCTTGACAGAAATTCCTTTTCTGAATTTTAAAATCTTATTAGTGATCTTTTCTTTCTTCAGCTTTATTTTTATCTTTATATTTAACTGCTGTACCCTTTAGGTTTTGTTTTTATTGTTTCCATTAGGTTTCCTAGATTATGAAGCACACAAGGAATAGACGCATAGGGACAATAGTTAATGCAATGGTTTTTCAGGGACAAGGAGTAAGCAGGGTGAGGGGAGTTAGAGCAAACAATGACTGCAGGAGGGGAGAGAGAACGTGGGAAGTGATGGTGATGACGTAAATACAGCTCTTTTTAAAAGCTATTTAATTGTGGAAGTGTATGAAATGTGAATTTTATATTAAGAAAACTACTACTAAAAAAAAAAAAAAGAAACCAAACTTGGCCAATGGTTACCATGGGTGAAGGAGAAAGCAATTTTGCTAAGAGGGCATTAAGTGTCTGTGAATTGTGATAGAATAATTTGGAAAGGATATCAATCATTGGTGTACAACACGAAGAGTATAATTACAGGTTCTTATCATTTGGAAGGAAGGTAATTTATTATGTGCTGTATACGTATAGATAAAAATTAATGATAATTTTAGGACCAAGGCTGAAGATAAAGGTTCCAATGACACTGAATGTTGCAAGGCATTTGCTTTACTCCAAACATGCTCACATATTATTTTTACTTTAATCCTTACAATTACTTCTGTTATTTCAATTTAACAACGTGGAGATTAAGGCCCAGAGAACTGGCTTGCCCAAGGTCACATAGATAAGAAGTAAGTAGTAAGGACAACACTGGAAAGTTTTTCATTCTCTAACCGATCCACTGAGTTTAATTTCAACTCATGGTGACCCCATGTGACAGAGTAGAACTGTCAAAAAGGGTTTCCCAACTGTATACTTACTTCAGGGGGACAAATTAATTATCCGGCATTGAGGAGCCCTGGAGAGCCAACAGCCAGATCCTAGTAATCAGCCATGCCCTAAACTGTTACTCTACCAGCCTTCCTAGAGGCAAGGGCTGGAAGGTGATGTTATTTCCTTTGCTCACTTTGTTCTTAAAGTTACAAGACTTCCTTGGTAATCATGATGAAAAGATCTGATTAAACCTTCAAAAGCGATTCCATTATATAGACTATACCGTTTGGTATATAGACACTATACCAAAGTGGTTTTATACTCCCCCCCCCCCTTTTATGCCTCAAAAACTCCCAATTCAACTACTATTGAGTCAATTCCAGTTTAGAGTGGCCCGATGGGACAGAGTAGAAGTGCCTCTGGGGGTTCTGAGCCAGAAACTCTTTGTGGGGGTAGGAAGGCTCATTTTCAACTTGCCGACAGCTGGCCTGGTGGTCAGTCGCCCACTGTGGAAGTGCTCCGCCACCAGGGCACCTTCTCCTTCCCTCTTGCAAAGCTGCTTATCTCCTGTGAGCTACTATTAAGGAACCAATGTACTTCTCCAGTGGTCAGCACTGAGACCCCTAAAACAGGACATAATTTTGGCAGGTACAACAGCTGTGGATAGGGAAATCACTTTCTCATATGTAAAAGAGACTGGTTGTACTCAGAAAGAGGCTTAGGTGATTTGTAGAAGAGAATGAATAAAAAGAACTTGAAGCATTAAGCTCTCCTAATTTACCTTAATATTTCAAAAGGTCCTTATTCTTAGAAAGTAATTATTTTATTTGCATTTTTATTGATTGCTTTCACACTATAAATAATTAAAAAGTCAGACTGAAATAGAAGTGAAGATTGGTATTTTTAAAAGAAAAATGTGGGGCTGAGCCCTGGTGGCACAGTGGTTGAGTGCAGGACTGTGGCCCATGAGCTTGGCGGTTCAAATCCAGCAGCAGCTCCCCAGGAGCAAGGCTGGGTAGCTCCCACAACCACCAGAGGGCAGTGATGCCCCTCCAAAAAAGAAAAATGTGAAATCATCTCCCCAGTCAATATTCTATAAAATAAAATATATTCCAAAACATGAAATCACTCAGGAAAGATTCTTATGGCTAAATTGATTTTTATAATATATTTAATGATTCATTTTAATTCAAAAATTTTGCTTTTTCCAAAAAAAAAAAGGATTTTTTCATTCATTTTTCCTAAGATAAGTAATTGTTACGTTCTTTGTTGTGGTTATAATTCATTTGTTTGTTTGTTTATTCCCAGCTGTCAAATAAAGGAAAACTCAGTAGAACGATTCATGGTCCAATTAAGGAAACTTAGAGAAAAGAACCAAAAGTATCAGGAGAGAGTGAGTATAAAAATTTTTGCCTATATAGGGCCAATAAACATTTATGCACATCATTTTAGAAATAGTGAATTTTGACAAACTGTGTTCTAGGAAATTATTTTCAACAATGTGGAATTGATAATCCATTTAAGTTTCTTTGCGAAAGTGATGTAAGACTACTGTTTGAAAATATAATCCCAGTTAAAATATCTATTTGGGTATTTAAAATGATGATATAATGTTTTTGGAAAACTAGATTAAAATGAATGTCAAGGGCTGAGCCCTAGGGGTGTAATGGTTGAGTGCGGGACTGCAGCCCACGGGCTTGGGGATTCAAATCCAGCAGCAGCTCTACAGGAGCAAATCTGGGTAGCTCCCATGACCACCAGAAGGCAGTGATGCCCCCCCAAAAAGAATAAAGTGAATGTCAAAAGTGACTATCAGGACTAACAAGAATGTGCTTTGGAAGCAGTAATATTATAATTAACACACTTATCTCTTAAGGGCACCTCATGAATAAGGAAATATAAAGGAAAATATTTGGCTTTTCTCTAAAAAGACTCTTCGTACACATTTTAATGGATTCAAGATCAGAAATGTGCATTTGCATTCTGGCTCTATAACTTACTGAAGATGTCACTTGCACTTGGGCAAAGCTGCTATATGCCCTAATTTTTCTTGTAAAATATGGATCCCTGCCTCTCATTTATTAAATATTTATTGGTCAAGATATTGATAAAAGTGTGATCAACCGCTTGGATAGGGACCAGAACAGAAACCCAGATCTATCAATTAGAGTGTGAAGGGAAATTTGGGCTAGGTGCTGGTTGCAGGTCCTACATGATGAGAGGTCAAGTCATGCAGGAAAAGTGAGTGACTAGTAAGGGGTCAATGTACATCTCCAGTGGTCAGTGCTGAAACCCTTAAATCAGGACATAATTATGGCAGGTACAACAGATGTGGAGGGGGAATCACTTTCTCCATTAGTCCATCATTTGGAGGTAGAAAGAGTTAAAGTTCTTTATTCCTACGAGGACTAATTTTAAAATGGGACCAACCTAAGTCTACTATTGGGACAATTTATGAATGCAACAATGAGGTTAATGGAAAAGAAGACTCTAGTTCCAACTGTATGTATCTAGACCAGCGGTTCTCAACCTATGGGTCATGACGCCTTTGGGGGTCAAACAACCCTTTCACAGAGGTCGCCCAATTCATAATAGTAGCACAATTACAGTAATGAAGTAGCAAGGAAAAATATTTTATGGTTGGGGGTCATCACAACATGAGGAACTGCATTAAAGGGTCATGGCATTAGGAAGGTTAAGAATCACTGATCTAAGCATTATACACTTCTTTACATTTCTACCGCTATCGCCTCGATCATGTAGCCGTGGTGGCATAGTGGTTACGTGTTCGACTGCTAACTGCAGTGGTGGCAGTTCTACACCACCAGTCTCTCTATGGGGGAAAGACAGTGCTTTTCACTTCCATAGAGTTACAGTCTTGGAACTCACCAGGTCAGTTCTACCCTGTCCTATAGGCTGCTCTCAGCGGGCAGCCATTTGAGGGCAATGAATTTGGTTTGACTTCCCCTATCCATTCAGTTTCCCATCATGTAACCAGAATTATACTTTGAATACTATAAAGCCTTTAGTGATTTCTCATTGTCCAGAAAATAAAATGCACAATGTTTGCAAGGCCTTCCATGTACTGCAAATTCAATGCTCAGCTCACCTCTCCAATCTTGTCTCTAACCTTAGCTTCCCACTGCTGCTTTTAGAACCTTGGAAAATCCAGATTCTTTCTTATCACCATACCTGTCACACATTGTTTCCTCTCCTTGGAAAGCTAGTTCTTTTTCACTTCCCTCTCAAAGCCAGAATGTGGTGCAAAAAAACATCTCCATGACTAAATGAAAGCTCTTCAGACAGCAGCAATTAAATCTCTCTAATCTTTGTTTCCACCTAAAAGCCTCCCATACACAGATGTGAAACAAATATTTATTGAATTGAGTCACATTAACTCTAGTGAAGGGAAGAAATTTTTAGATCATAGTTATTTAAACTGCAAAATTAAACATGAGTCATGAACTAGATGTCATTTTTTTCCTCTCAAGTTTTGTCAACAGCAGAAATGCCTCTCTTCCTGGCTATCAGCCCTCCCAGTGTGTATTTAATTTTGTGTAGGTAATCACTTCATTCATTATCTTTCTCTTCTTGTTTTTGTTCCTTGCTACAATCATGGCATTACACATTCCATATCATAGTTCACTGTGTCCACTTCCTCCCCTCCCCTCTCATTCTCTTCCTCCTACCACATCACCATGAACACTGGTAGAATTTATTAAGGATCAATTAGTCAGATCCAAGGAACTCTTTTTAGTCTCCACTCACTCCACCTCCCATCAGCAGTCAGTCGTGTCGTCATTCCCTTCATCTTGGAACTCCCTTTGGGTTCCAGAATAATTCTCTCATCATTGTCTTCCTACTTTGACTCATCATTGTCTTGCTTTTCATTCTCAGAAATATTCTTGGTCACGCCTTATTTATAGTATATACACAGTTCTAATCCCGGTCCCCTTTCTCTTAACCTAGACTTTTTGTGTTGATTTTATGACTTGCTTCATCTACCATGTAGATAATGGTAATTCTCCTATGTGATAAATGTCCTAATACTGTTTTTGTTACACTGTTGTTTGCCTTTGAACCAACTTCAACTCTTAGGGACACTAGGGATATATTCTAATGACCCTATAGGGTTTCCATGGTTAGAAATCTTTGTGAGAACAAAATCTCCAAATCTTTTGTGGACTCCTGGTAAGTTCAAACTACCAGCCATTTGATTAGAAGCCAACTGATTAGCCATTTTGATATCCAAGGTTTTTATTCATAGTAGCACACACATACACACACACATACACAATGAATGTGTATAAAAGTTGGTGGAATGCATACACCTCATTGTTCTGCCACAATGCAGTGTGCAACTATGAAAAGTTAATCAAGCCTAATCAAAACACACACACACATACACACCAACTCAAAGTCTACTTCAATTCCATTAAGTTGAGTGAAATTCTTAGTCACCCTATAGAGGATTTCAAAGATTGTAAACTTTCATGGGATCAGATAGCCTCATTTTTCTCCTTCAGAGCAACTGGTGGGTTTGAACCACTTACTAATCTTTTGGGTATCAGCCCAATTCTTATCAAGCAGTGCCACCAGAGTTTCTTATATACACATACATACAGTGGCATTAAAAGATTTTTGCTGCCAACAGAGTTGACTCTCAACATTGTTAAGCAATTCTTTTGCTTGTCCCTGGACAACTCTTCTTTCTGATCACCATGCTGGGTTGCAATGAACCTGGACTGATGCTCCATTT
Source organism: Nesogale talazaci (assembly GCA_004026705.1). Classification (NCBI taxonomy): domain Eukaryota; kingdom Metazoa; phylum Chordata; class Mammalia; order Afrosoricida; family Tenrecidae; genus Nesogale; species Nesogale talazaci. The sequence goes on along the minus strand of PVJH01011594.1, from coordinate 62,045 downwards.
CTACCTCAAGAATGTAATTTCCTATCAAGCACACTCTCAGATGACTTAAAGTCCCAATTGAGTGAGAAAATAAGCAAATTTAGACACTCTTATTTAACTTCCTCTTAGTTCTATAATCTACCTTTATTTTAACCCATAACATCCTTCCTACTATTGATAAGGAGCATTGCCTTCATTTTCCAAAGTCATCTTTTTTTCTACAAATGCCCCAGATTTTATCCCAAACTCTTGTCCTGAATTTGCTGCGTATGTATGGTGCAAGTGGTTAATGCCTTTGATTGTAGGCCACGTGATTGGTTCATGGTCACCGGAGGGGCTCATAGGTAGAAAGACCTGGTGATTTACTTCTGCTAGAACTGTCTTGCAGAGTTTCTTAAACTGGTTGCATCTATAATCAATGCTCTTGGAATCAGCAGTGAAGAGGAAGCCATTGCCTTAGGTAAATCTGCTGTACAAGACTTCTGCAGAGTGTTGGGGATCAAGGATGTGACTTTGAGAACTAAGGTTCACCTAACCCAAGTCATGATCTTTTCCATTGCCTCATATGCATGTGAAAACTGCACATGGACGCACTTGATGAATTGATGCATTTAAAATGTGGGACAGAGAAGACTATTGAAAGTATCGTGGACTGCTAAAAAGACAAACATCTGTCTTGAAAGAAGACTGGAGTGCTTCTTACAGACAAGAATGACAACACTTTGTCTTACATTCTTTGAACATACTGTTAGCAGAGATGAGTTCCTGGAAAATGACATCATGCTTGATGAAGTGGAAGGGCAGTGAAGTAGAGGAAAGCCCTTAGCAAGATGGATTGACAGAGTAGGTCCCACAGTGGCTCAGACATGCGAACGTTTCTAAGGGTAGCTCAGGACAGGCTTATGTTCTGTTGTGCATAGGGTTGCAATGTGTTGGAACCAATTCAATGGCAGCGAACAATGAAAACAACAAACTTTTAGGAAGCAGATAGCCTTATCATTCTTTTAAAGAACACCTGGTGGATGTGAACTACCAACCTTGCATTTAGTATTCCAGCATTTATCTATTAGCACCACCAGGGCTCTTTACCTCATTGTTAGGTCTCATTGAGTTGGGTCTTACTCATAGCGATCCTATGTATAACAGAATGAAAGACTGCCTAATCCTTTCCATGAAGCTCATTTTCCCAACAGGATCGCTGAAGACAAAGTGGGTGCATAAGCAAATGTGGTGAAGAAAGCTGATGGTGCCTGGCTATCAAAAGATATAGTGTCCGGAGCTTAAACAAGCGGCCATCTAGCTGAGAAGCAACAAAGCCCACATGGAAGAAGCACATCAGTTTGTATGATCATGAGATGTCAATGGGATTGGGTATCAGGCATCAAAGAACAAAAAATCATATCAATGTGAATGAGAGGAAGTGTGTGGTGGAGACCCAAGCTCATCTGTAGACAACTGGACATCTCCTATCAGAAGGGTTTCAGGGAGGAGACGAGCCAGTCAGGGTGCAATATAGCACCAATGAAGCATAGAACTTCCCTTTGGTTCTTTAATGTCTTCTCCCTGCCACGCTCATGATCCCAATTCTACCTTACAAATCTGGCTAGATCAGAGGATGTACACAGATAAAGCTAAGAGCTGGAAACCCAGGGAATCCAGGAAAGATGATCCCTTCACCACCAATAATGAGAGTACTGATACCAGGAGGGTAAGAGGAGGTAGGATTGAAAGGAAGAACTGATCACAGTGATCCACATATAACCTCCTCCCTGGGGAGCAGACAACAGAGAAGTGGAGGAAGAAGACACTGAACGGTATAAGACATGACAAAATAATAATTTATAAATCATCAAGGGTTCATGAGGAAGGGAGGGTGAGGAGGGAGGGAATAAAATGAGCTGATACCAAGGGTTCAAGTAGAAAGCAAACGGTCTGAGACTCGTGATGGCAACAGATGTACAAACACAATGGATGGATGGGTGGATTGCGGTAAGAGTTGTACGAGCCCCCAAGGAACACCCTGATCCTGCTCCATCTTCACAATCGCTGCTCAGTTTGAGCCCCCTTGTTGCAGCCACTAGATCTCTCTATCTTACTGAGGACCTTCCTCTTTTTCACTGCCCTCCCACCTGACCAAGCATGACGTCCTTTTCCAGGGACTAGTCTTTCCCAAGAACATGTCTAAAGTATGTGAGACAAAGTCTCACCATTTTTGCTTCGAAGGATCATTCTGGCTCTGCTTAGTTTAAGGCAGATTAGTTTGTGCCTCTTCATTCATGGGACTTTCAATATTCTTTACCATCACCATAATTCAAGTGCATCCTTGATAAACCCTTCATAAATTCCACAGAAATGGCTCAGGACTGAGCAGTGTCTTGTTCTGTTGCATGCAGGTAGTTATGAGTTGGGAGGAACTCAATGGCACCTCACTGAAACAGCCACAAATGGGTAATGAGTCATAGAAGAAGACAGTGTTAGTAGCTAATGGCTAGTGTATTTGGTGTGTTTAATTTTATTTTGAGTCTTCCATGCTCCATAAAAAACTCTTAGAGATATTATTAAGATAGCTTATTTCATTAAAAAAGGTTTTCACTTTAAAAGCCTCAATGTGTAATCTACTTTCAGGGAAAACAATGTAAATACCTCTATCCCTGTAGCTAACTTCACTCTTGATTTTCATGACAGAATAAACGCTTAAAGGATGAACAGGTCTGGCACCTAAGGAACCTACTACAGGAACTGAGTGAAGATAAGACAAAGGGAATGCCAGTTGTAACAAGAGAGGATGTTGAAGAAGCAATGAAAGAAAAATGGAAGTTTGAAAGAGACCAGGAACAAAATTTGAAAGGTGATTCTAGAAAAGTGTCATAAAGCTGTATGGGATTATTTGGTGACGATATTAACATTTTTTCTCCCAATATGTTCCAAATGCTGTGAACATGTTTGACATTCTATCATTACCACCAAAACCACAAACATGTGCAGAGGGAAGCAATGAAGTGGGCAGGGATATTGAAACCAACTGATGAGGAAGAATGAGACAGTGATAAAAAAATAAAGATAGGAGAAAAACATCTGACTCTTGCTACCAGAGTGAAATGCCACTCCGAGCTTTTCCTCGTAGTGGGGATCTGTTCTCTTGGAAAAGAATCTGTGACTTCAACCTCAAATTAGACTTGAGAATGATAAAGTGAATATAACCATGATACTTTTTTCTCCCATTATCTGTAAGAGAGGTAAAAACAAAAGCAAAAATTCCATGATTTTGAGTTGAAGATTACCCATAAGGATCCTATAGGACAGGTTAAAACTGCCCCTTTGACTTTCTGAGACTGTAAATTTTTACAGAAGGAAGTCTCTTCTTTTGCCTGAAAAGTGGGTGGTGATGAGTCCAGAGTCCATTTGGACCTCTGGATTGAAGACAAACCCTTTGACCTTTGATTGGAATGTTTCAATCATTCAACAAATATTTACTGAGGACCAACTGGTGGCACAGTGGGTTTTGTGTTGGGCTGATAACCTCACGGTCAACAGTTCAAAAACAGCAGTCCCTCCACAGGAGAAAAATGAGACTTTCTACTTCCATGAAAAGGTAGTCTATGAAACCTCCGGAAGCAATTCTACCTGTCCTTTAGGGTAACAGTGAGTTAGAATGGCCTCTATGGCAGTGAGTTTGGTTTTAAACTAATTTCCAGGCTCTGTGCTAAGTGCTGGATTTACAGGGATGAACAGGACACAGTTTGGACCTCAGGAAGCTATCAAACGAGTGAATGATGGTGAGGCAAACAACCAGTAACTTCATTGTACCCAGATCTTTGTGATGCTTCCTCTTCTCAAATATCCAGCACCCTAATGCTCAGGCCTAAAGACTGAGGAGAACACCACATCTATCAAGTGCACCAGGGCAAATTGAAAGTGTTTATGGCCGGGATGACTCAATGTCTGTGCATATTTACCTTGGAACTTATCTCTCACTCTGAAGTCTTATTAACAGAAATTGGAAGTGGTGGTGTGTTGTTTATGAGGGGTTGGAAGACATGCTATTACTATCATTTTATACAACTCAACAATTAAGTATTGGATAATGTAATCAACAACAGTTGTCATGGATCTGAGAAGAACATATGAGTAAGTTGAAATCAATTTTTTACCACTGGCATCATGACTAGTAGTATAACAACTTACTGAGGAAGACTAGCTGAGAGAGGCTGTTACTTGTTGCTGTTGGGGGTCCTTGAGTAAATTCCAACTCTTGCAGTCCTCTGTGATACACACACAACACATTGTGCTATTGCCAAACTCTTAGAGAATAATTTGAACTTATAGGTTTCTAAACATAGAGGTTAATGGTAGTTCTTGATCACATTCTGAAAGTACACATTTCAAAACGACACCTCTCTGTTTTGAATAATGAGACTAAACAATAGTTTGAAATATTTTAGATTTCACTAAGTTGAAGATATAAAATAGTATTCACGAGCTAACAGTTTTTTTAATATCGGATTTTAACTTAATAAAAAAATCGGCTTGCTTCTTATAAACTGTAGGGGAGATAGAAATGACAAAGTGTCTTGCTTTCCTTTCAACAGATATGCGCGTGCAAATTAGTAATGCTGAGAAGCTGTTTCTTGAGAAACTCAGCGAAAAGGAATATTGGGAAGAGTACAAGAATGTAGGGAATAAACAGCATGCAAAACTCATTATGTCCTTGGAGAAAGACATCAAAACTGTTAAAGAAAATGCTAAGAGAATGTCAGGTTTGTTGCAGCAAAACTAGTTTAAGTTCAGTGCACCATGTTCAGAAGACAGACATTTAGTGGAAGAGAAACATGGGTACTCCCTGAACCCTTCCTTACTCTCTCTGTCAACCCAAACCCCAAGAGTCTAAAGGGAAATGAGAGATCCCAGGACCAGCTATGAGAAGGGAAGTAAGGTGATGGGAAACCCTGCGACCCACCTCATGAAAGGTCCCGCAGCCCATAAGGGTGTCTGCAAACTCCCATACCACCTCCACGTAGGACAATTTGGGGAGTGGGACTCATTCAGTGGTAGAATTCTAGCCTTCCATGTGTGAGACCCAGGTTCAATTCCCGGTCGATATACCTCAAGTGTATCCACTAGTTGTTTGTTAATGGAGGCTTGTGTGTTGCTACGGTGCTGAAGGGGATCTAGAGGGAGCTTCCAGGCTAAAACATAGTAAGAAGAAAGACCTAGAAATGTATTTCCCAAAATCTGCAGTGAAAACCCTGCAGATCACTATGTATAATCTTGTTGTGACAAATGGCAGGGTCCTGGGACTGAAAAACATTTGCAAAGCAAGACAATTCAGCCAGCCTGGAAAACCAGAATCATTATAGAAAAATGCTTAAGTTAATGCTAAACTGTATTCTGAAAACAGCTGGAGGAAAGTTTGAGGTGGCAGGAGGGGAGGGGTACAAGCAGAGAAGGACTGCAACAGGTACAATGAAGCAGTGACCCAGAAACACGGAAGTCCTCTAGCATAATAGATGAGGAAATCTGGCCTCCCCAAAGGCTGGAGTGGGTAGCTTGGGGTTAGTTGGAATACTTCATTCCCAGACCCATTTTTAAGGTGAGTTTAGCCGCTCAGAGGCTCTGCACCTTACGAAGAATTTGGTGTTTCCATTTCTGAAAAGATTCTCCTCCTCAAATTAAAATGAGAATGAATGTGACATACTCCCACCACTCAGCTCCTCTCCCTCTCAGAAACAATACTAGCAGTTACTTTCTTGTTTAGCCTATCAGAAATATTCTTTGTGTATAACTATGAACGAAGGTTACACCACAAAAAAAAAAAACAGATTTTCCCCAAAGATATATATTTATCTTTTTTTTTGCAAAACAACATATCCTCTTCAAAGTACTCTCCACTACACTTAATAGATTTGTCAAATCTGCAAGTCCATTCCTGGAAACATTTTCCAAATTCATCTATTTGGATGGCTGACAGTACCTCCCTCATTTTTTTCTTCATTTCTTCTATATTTTCAATTTTCTATCCTTTCATATCTGCATTCATGGAAATAAAAGACGTTGCACAGAGAGAAGTCAAGTGACTCAGGTACTTGGGTCTTAGAGGCATGCTGTTTTTTGCCCAAAACTGGCACACTGAGATGGCTGCATGAGCAGGTGCATTATGGTGGCAAAACCAGTCCTCCATCTGCCACAAATCAGGCCTTTCTTGTCACACACTATTATGCAGTCTTTACAGAACCTCTAAATAGAAAGCTCGATGAACAGTCTGACCTGGTGGAATGAGCACCAAATGCACTATGAGTCAACATTTTCGTTCATTCAGGAAGTTGATGGATGTCCAGAATAAGGTTCATCATCAATCGACATTTTACCTTCTTTGAAATTACACTTGAGTGTTTCCCCATAGCACTGTCCTTGTCAGCTGTATTCACCATCACAACAGTTTCTGCAGCATTTTTCCTGAGCAAGAAACAAAATTTCACAGCCACAAGCTTGTCTCTTAAATTGGCCATCACAAAAATCGAGGTTTAAGTGAAAGGGCTTTTATCAAAAGATTCGCTGTGACCAGAGAAAACCCTTCCAAGCAACTCCACTAGGTGCGCTAGCTGAGGGCAACTTTCTCCATGCTTGCCTAGTGGGAAAAAGGTGCCATACAAAAGCTCGGCTGCTCAGCGCAAATCGGGGTTGTGGTGTGTGTGTGTGTGTGTGTGTGTGTGTGTGTGTAAAACAGCATCTACAGATCAGTTTTTCACTTGCCTTTTCATGTAATGACAATAAGGATTTCTTTATACATACACACAGCTGGGTCCAAAAGTATTGCTATAAAACCTACAAACTTCTCTTTTAAAAAATCATTTTATGTAGCTAGAGCTTTTCCACAAATCCTCACCTGCTAGGTAGATACACGTCTGAAGGGGGCTTTTCCATCCCTCTGATGTTTCCCCATTAGAATTCTTCGTTCTATTGATTCTGTGTCACAGCGGCCACTTTGGCATCCTTGAATTGTGTTCCTTTTAAATATTCTTTGATTTGGGTTTAGAAAAATCAATCAAGATTGTTGTTGTTTACGGTGTCATTGAGTCTGTTCCGACCCATAGGGACCCTGTACACAGCAGAACGAAACACTACACCGTCATGTGCCATGCTCACAATTGCTCCTATGGAGTTCATGGATGCAGCTGCCGTGTCCTTCCAGCTCCCGAGGGGCCTTCCTCTTTATTGCCACCCCTCCACTTGACCAGATGATGTCCTTTTCAAAGGACTGGTCTCTCCTGACAATATGTCCAAAGTAGGGAAGATGCGGTCTTGCCATCCTTGCGCTAAGGAGCACTCTGTCTTAAGTCTTCCAACACAGGTCAGTTCACCTTTTTAGCAGCCCATGGTCCTTTCAGTATTTTTCTTCAGCCCCACAATTCAAATGCATTAATTCTTATCGTCTTCCTTATTCAATATCCAACTTAGGCATGCATTTGATGTGATGGAGACTATCATAGCTTGTGTCTAACATAGCTCTCTTCGATACGCTAAAGAGTCTTGTGCAGGAACCACGCATCTTTTGATCTCTTGACTACTGCCTGTATCAGCATATATTGTGAGTCTGAGCAAGACCGAATTCTTGACGAGTGCAAACGTTTCTCCGTACTTACTGGTTCAGCTGTGAGGATTTGGGTCTTCCTTACATTGAGTTGTAATCCATACCAAAGGCCTCCATCCTTGATCTTCATTAGCAAGTGCTTCTACTTCATCTCGATTTCAGCAAAAAAGGTTGTGCCATCTGCATATTGCAAATTGATAAGCCTTCCTCCAGTCCTGACGCCACGCACTTCAGCTTCTCTGATGATTTGCTCAGCTTAGAGAGTGAACTGTTTTGGTTAGCTTGCTTTTAGGACCCCCCTAGAAAGACCAAAGGAGCTCAGGTGATGTAGTGGATATGAGTTGGGCTGCCAACCAGAAGGTCAGCAGTTCAAAACCATCAACAGTTCTACAGGAGAAAGAGGAGGCTTTCTAGTCCTGTAAAGCATTACAGTTTCAGAAATCCACCAAGGCAGTTCTATTCATTCATAGGGTCACTGATGCAATGAACCCTTACTGGACCAGAGAGCCTCATCTTTTTCCCTCAGAGCAGCTGACCATGTCGCTCCATATGCAACCAGGGCGTCTTCAGAAAGGTCAGTTAGACTGAGAAGACTTTCGCTGTGCTAACAAAGAGAAAGAGAAGATGCAAACAAGCAAAACAAGAAAGGAAAAAGGAATGCAAGCCCATCTCCTGAAAAGGGAACCTTGCCTTTTGAGGGGTCAATTTCTTGATGAGAATCCCAGGTGGTCTCCAGGAGAACTCCTATTTAGAGTACCCGTGTTTCCATATTGTCCGAATTCAGTTATGTTTTCCTCTCACCTCTTCCCAAAACAGGTGTTGGAATCCTTCCCCCACCCCCACCACCCCCATACCTGTGAATAGGAGCCCTGGAAGCATCGTGTCACTAACCCACAATGTTCAAAGCCACCAGCCAGCTGGTCTTTGGGACAAAGACGAGTGTGTCTGCTCCTATAAAAAGCTAACGTCTCCAAAACCCAAAGGGGCAGGTCGACCTTGTTCTATAGGGCTGTTGTAAATCAGAACTGATTTCATGGCATTGAGCTTGGTTTCTGAGATACCTGTGAAGATAATTCCGCTTGCAAACTGAGATGTCTTTCTTTCTTTTTTGTTAATGGAGCAACATCATTGTAAAGTGTGTCTGAAACCTAATCACTCGACTATTAAAAAAAAAAGCACATTTGGTATGTGAAGCAACCTCTACTGAGTGGATTTAGCCCCCCAGTGGATCTCACCGAAAATCCTAGGAATTCTGGAGCTCCAGGAATGGAGAGATCTTCCCTCAGAGCTAATGGAGAGTGGTGTCTAGAGACATTGAACCTCCTACTCTGTGAGAAAATCCATTTTAGGTTTTGCAGTACTTGGAAACTAAGTAAGACTCATATCTTCTCTCATCTAACCTCCACAAGAACCTTTGACTTCAATCCAATTGTTCCCAATTGTTTTGGATGTTTCATCAACCAAAAAAGTTGAGGGAAGGGAAATATGGGAAGCTGGTACTGGGGACGTAAGTGAAGAGAGGATGTTTTGAGAGTGTTGATGACAACAAGTGTGCAAATGTGGCCTGCATACAAGAGATGTATGTATGGACTGTGATGGGAGTTGTATGAGTCCCCAATAAAATGATTCTTTAAAAAAAAAGGGGGGGTGAGAAGAGGAGCTTGAATCAAGGGCTCAAGTGGAAAATATTTGGAAATGAATATGGCAATATGTGTACAAATATGTTTGATACAAATGATGTATTGAATGCTATAAGAGCTGTAAGAGCCCCCAATAAAATCATTGGGAAAAAATCTGATACATACATATTTTAAATACATGTATGTTTAAAATTCACAATTTTAGGTCATATAATTATTTTCTTATGAAATTTTTCTTGTATTTAAAAGTTTGCATTTATTTAGTAACAACAACAACTTAATGGTTTTTAGTCTAATTATCAGTATGATACTTTGACCTAACAAGACCATTTTTATCTCCCGTACCCAAATACTTTAGATTTAGTAAAGAGAGTTGTGAAATCATCACTACAATGAATTTTAGAACATTTTTTAAAAATGAAGAAAAACAGAGACCCAGAGAAGCAAATCACCTTATTTAAACTCACAAACTCAGTAATTGGTGAACTGGGTTTTGAACCCAAGCCTGTCATTAGGAAAGTGAGAATGGTTCTTTCCACACAGGCGGTGCCTGCAGTAATTGCTGCATGGCCAGTCACGACACCTGCTCCTGCAGGAAAGGATCAGTACACTGAAGCCCCATGGATCCAGATGAGGGTAAAGAGTTGACAAGACTCTCAACAAGCTCTGCAATGATGAACCCAAGCAGACCCACATACGACAACAATAAACAAATAGACCAGGGTGAGGCAAGGTTCAAGGGGTGTGGTTTTCCATCAACTTCTGGTGAGCAGCCACATCAAACTGGCTATGTACCATTCTGCAACCAGATTCTGCCTTAAGGCTTCTAAGTAATCAAGCGTATGAACACACAGTCATAGTCTTCCAGACTCCCACTCACACCATCTCCTCTTTATGAGGAGATGTCCACCTTCTCAGTCACAAGTGAATGTTGTCAGAAGTATGCCTTAGTCTCAAAGGATAACAGTAAGATTTATCTACCTAGCCTTGTGTTGATTACACTGCTTATGAGAAGAAAAAATGGTCCATAGAATTTTATATGGAATTTGGAACAGGGTTGAATTGCTTTTACAGTATTAATATGGCAATAAAGAAAGGTACAGCTCTAGTCAGAGGGTATTTTGTAATCCATTTTTTATGATTTACAGCAAAGTATTAATATTTAATGCTACCAAGCCCCAGGTTTTATGAATTCTTTCAGATGCTAAAAATGTACAATCCATTATAACTCTAAATCCTGATCGACTGCAACTCTTAGATTGATTGTGGCCATTTGTTGGCTAGACGTCTCAAATAAATAAGCAGCCTGGAGGACTATACCCTGAATGGAGAGAGAAACGCTGTCAGAAATGAAATTTGAAGGATTACAATATTCCAATAATTAGGCAAAGGCAAGCAGGACATGGGCTATGTGGACAAGCATAGAGGTTGGATAATAAAGGCTTCTATTTTCTTATTCTCCAGGTAACAAGTTAGACTAATGCCCAGAACCTGAGGCAGCCCCTCTTGTCTCACCTGTATCGGAGGCAAAAATGAACCTGTTCGAAACACCTTTTTGGCTTCCTCAAATTAGGGGCAGCTTACCCTTCTCTCTTTTGCTGCTGTCGCGGTTTTTATTGCTTCACGTGACACAGCAGCACTGCCCCATAGGATAGTCTAGGCTGTTTTCTTTATAGGATCAGGAAGCCTGGTCTTTCTCTAGGGAGATTCTGGGTCGGTTGAAACCACCCCCATCTGATTGGCGGTGGACGGCTTGACCACTGGGCCACATGGCTCTTTGCCCTTTCTCGCTTTTGGTTTCCTTCGTCCTTTCCCACCACAGGGACTGCTAAGGACCCAGTCTTCACTCTGCTCTGGTGCCAAGGACTCACGTCACTGCCCACAACTGACTCACTACCAAACTGAGATTATCAGAGATTAATAGGTGAAAATGCTGTGCCAGTACCAAGGACAGGCAGTGCCTGACTTAAAAGCATTCAATTTATGTATACCTTGTTGTCATAGATATATGACCCCTAGAAAGCTGATTACATTTAAAATGCAAGGAACATACAACAGTTTGTAATGGCAAATGAGAACTGCTTTGTGACGCACATCAAAACATTACTGTTGATATTGCTGTGTTAATTAGGTTAGAGATGTTTTTAGTGCATGCGGAAGTATTTCGCTAATCTTTCTTTGGCGTAGAAAGATATCATAAAAGAATAACTTTGGTAGCTCCCATGACCACCAGAGGATAGTGATGCCCCCCCCCCAAAAAGAATAACTTTGAAAATATCGCAACAAATAAATATAAAATTTTCTTTAAAAAAATCAAAATACAGAGGGCAGTAATGTCAGAAAAAAAAATCAAAATGTAAAGCTGGTGCTTTTAAAACAGCCTGCACCTAGGTCTGCATACTTCTGAAGGCAGTACTTCCATCTCTCATCTCGCCCTGAGGAGTTCTATATTTTGTATTTGTAATTTTGGTATCCTTGAGGGACACAGATTGTGTTCCTTTCTAATGTTCTTTGAATTCAGGGAACAAAATGGAGTCTTAGGTGCAAGATAAGGACTGTAGGGTTAGTAGGATAAGGTTTCCCAGGAAAATTCTCATAGGACAGGCTGTGCTCTTCTGGAAGAATGAGAATAATAATAATAATAATAATAGGCGCATTTTTCCCTACCTTTTCCTCACCAGTGCAGATTTTAATTTTCATGAAGCCTAATAACTACATTAAAAACTAATCATCCCCTATACTCATCCTGTACACTTGGAGAAAATTGATCAAAATTAGTCCTTTGGATATGACTAATCATGTTCCCCACGGAGTGCATTGGAGAGTGGATTACCTTCACCTCTTTCACCAGCCCAAGGCAGGGCAGTCTCCCTTGGGGATTTGCCTGGGGGTGTCCTTGACAGTGACTACTGTGCTGGGAGTGCAGAGTCTATCTGCCTTGAGGAGGCCCCTGGGACAATCTCATAACCTCCTTAGTCTAACTCCAGTAATCCCCCATGCTGTTTTGCTGTCAATCATGCATTTGTGACAGTTTTCCTTGATCTCCATGTCCTCCCTTTTAAAATGTTGTGTATCAGGAAACACTGGGACACCATTAAGACTTCATGCTAATGATCTCCATTATCTGCATAGCATGCCCTTATCTTTGTCTTGTCCTTGTCCCACTTAAGACTTAATAAATGTTCTCACAAAAAATAACAATTAAAGGAAAAACCAAAGATCACTCCTTTTAAATATCAAAAAACAGTCAATGTAACCTTCTGAGCTGATTTTTTTCTGCTTTAAATTTTAGTGGAAGCCACTGTTTTCATTGGACCCTTTTATTTTAAAAAACACCTTAATGAAACTAAGACAGATGTAGTATTGAGAGAACTTGTCTACAGCCATCCACTGCTCACAGAGACAAACTTATGCATGTATGAACTAAAATCTTAGTAGCAATACTTTTTTGTAGCAATACTTTTACACACCCTCTTACAGTATACATTAAGACAAACATGTAACTGATGTTAGATACCAAATAGACCTGTTAAAACTTATGTACAACTTTGACTGAAAAACAGAATTAAAAATAAAATTAAAAAAACAGAACTCATTTGTAAACCTAGGACTGCTTGTACAAATGAAGAATAAATAATTTCTACTTAGGTCCCTAATACCAAAATATAATTGGTCAGCATTCAACAATTTAAAGAGAACCAATGGTGCCAAAGGAAGAAGTCCAAAACCAGCATAACACATCAATGAAAAACTACAGGCATGAGAAAAACAAGGCCCCAGGAAACCAGGGGATGCCAATCAAAATATCTCAACAAATTTATGTAATGTTAGAAGCACTCATTTGTCTTAGCCAAGAAAATTTAAGACAGCTACCTGGCCAACCGAATGGAAGAGATGCATATTTGTTTCCATCCCAAACAAGATGCAGAAATTATCAAACTATCATTAGTATCACATGCAAATAAAATTGTGATGAAGATGATTGAAATTTACTGAGAGATGTCATAAATTCAAGTCAGATTCAGAAGAGGACTTGAAATGAGAAATAACAATACTGACCTCAAAGATGGATTTTAGCTGAAAGAAGAGAATACTAAGATGTTTACTTTGTGTTTTATTGACTATGAAAACCCATGAACCTGCATGGATTATAATAAATTATGGGAAGCATTAAGATGAATGGGAATTCTAGAACATTTAATTGTGCTGATGTAGAACTTGTACACAGGCCAAAACGTACGGTAGTCCTTTGAGCAAAGTAAGAGAATACCGAGTGATTTTATACCAAGATAGGTGTGTGTCAGAGCTGTGTGCTTATTCAATCTGTATACTGAGCAAACCTGAGAAGCTAGGCTGTATATAAAGAATGCAGCATCAGGATTGGAGGAAGGCCCAACCCAGTGAGATGCAGATGACACAATCTTGCTTGCTGCAAGTGAAGAAAACTTTAAGCAGTTAGGGATTATCCTTCAACGTAAAATAATTTCAAAAGTGGGACAATAAATGAGATGCTATACAGAGAAAAGATTGAATTTAAAGAGCAATCAAGAAATAAAATAATGCACTTCATTGGACAAATCTGCTGCAAAAGAACTCTTTAAAGTGTAAAAAGACAGAAATGCAGCTTGGCAGACTAGCTTGTACCTGACCTAAACCTATGGTGTTTGCGATCGCCCCATATGCATGTGAAAGCCGTACAACAAATAAGGAAGGCTGAAGAATACTTGATGCCTTTGAATTATTGTGCTGGTGAAGACTATGAACTACACTGGACTGTCAAAAGAAAGAACCAACTTGACTTTCTCCTTAGAAGCAAGGTTTTGTCTGGTGTATTTTGCATATTTCATCAGATAGGATCACTATGCTCGGTGTGTTAATGCTGGTAGAAAAACAAATCCATAGAAACTCATATGTGTATAAGAGAGAGTTTTCTATAAAGGCCAATTATACATTAAGAAAACATCCCAATCCAATCCAAGCCAATAAGTCTGATATTAGGCCATATGTCTGAAACCAATCTAGAAAGGCCTCCTTAGACACATGAAACACATACATGATGCTGAATGCAGGATGACCACAGGGCAGAAAGTCTTTGGATCCAGTGGTGTTGTAAGCATCTCAGCTCTGGCAGGGGTCTCTACATGGCTTCTCTGGCTTCACTTGTCTGTTTGCATCAGGGTAGGTCCATGTGGCTTTACCAGCTTTGGGGACTAGCACAGTTCTATGTGTCTTCTCAGCGGCAATATCTTCCAGGAGTGAGCATTGAGAGAGAAGTAGCTCCAATCCAAGGAGGAAATACAGGAGTTCCCAGAATTCTCAGGAGAAGGCCATGCCCAGACAGAGGCCTCATTGGTTATATCTTGATTCACATGCCAGGCTCCCCCCTTTACTTGTAATCCTTTCAAATTGACACCAGATTATGTAACTAACTTGGTAAACTAGAAGTCAGGAAAAAAAAGAAGCCTGACCATCAATGAGATAGATTGACACAGTGGCTACAACAATGGGTCCAACATGGGAAGGATTGTGAGGGTGGCACAGTATTTTGTTCGGTTGGACAGAGTCCCTCTGAGTCAGAATTGACTGGATGGCAGTGGGTGGGGTTGATCAACACCTTTAGTTGAGGAATCCTGGTTATGAGCCTGGCTAGTGTGGCAGTTATATGATCTGTCAATTTGAGGAAGGGGTGGAGTCTGGTCTGTCATCGGGTTGCAGTTTCATGACCCCATTTGGAGGCACAACAGAGGTAAATCGCTCACTGGAGGTGGGCACACTCACTTCAGGTATTTCTGATGACAAGCCACATGGAGCTATGCTAGAGTTTAGTGCTGGAGGAGCCACGTGCAGACCCCTGCCAGCGCTGAGATGCTTACACTGCCACTGGATCCACAAGACTTCCCACCCACTGACCTGTGATTGCCCTGCATTTGGAGTCATTGCATGTGTTTTGTAAGCCTGAAGAGGGATTTATCGGTTGGTATTGGATATATAGGCTAATATTGGACTTATGAACTTCATCTGGACTGGGCTGGGATGCTTTCTCAATATTCAGTGGCTCTTGTATACAAAGCTCGCTCGCTCTTTTTTAATAGTTTGATTGGAGGCACATACGACTCTCATCATGATCAATACTATATCAATTGTTTGCAAACCATATTTGCACACTTGTTGCCAGCATGATTCTCGAAATATCTTCCTTCCATTTAGGCCTCTGGTGTCAGTTCCCCATATTTCCCCGCCTTCCCCACTCCCCTCTTCCCCTTGAACCCTTAATAATTTACAAATTGTCATTAATTTGTCATATCATACATTGTCTGATGTGTCTCTTCACCCACTTCCCTGTTGCCCATACCCCAGGGAAGAGGTTATATGTAGATTCTTATAATTTGTTCCCCCTTTTTACTCCACCTTTTCTCCATCCTCATGGCATCACCACTCTCACCATGGTCCCTAAGGGATCATCTGTCCTGAATTCCCCATGTTTCTGGTTCCAGTGTACATCTCCTGGTCTAGGTGGATTTGTAAGGTAGAATTGTGATCATGCTAGTGGGGGTGGAGGGAAGGAGGCATTTAAGAACTAGAGGAAAGTTGCATATTTCATTGTTGCTACATTGAACCTTATACTGGCTCATCTCCTCCCTGCAACTCCTCTGTAAGGGCATGTCACTTCACCTATTGATGGGCTTTTGGTCCCCAATTTGCAGTCCTCTTTTATAATGATATAATTTTTAATCCTTCAATGACTGATAACCTGATTCCTTTGACACCTTGTTGTCACACAGGCAGGTATGCTTCTTCCATGTGGGCTTTGTTGCTTCAGAGCTAGATGGCCACTTGTTTACTTTCAAGCTCCTAAGACCCCAGACAGTACTACATCTTTTGATAGCCGGGCACCATCAGCTTTCTTCACCACTTTTGCTCATGCACATATTTGTCTTGAGCGATTATATCAGGAAGGTGGGCATGCATTGTTAATATTTTTGTTCTTCGAAGCCTGATAACTGATCCCTTTGACACCTCGTGGTCACACAAACTGGTTTGCTTTTTCCATGTGGGTTTTGTTGCTTCTGAGATAAAGATCTTTTTTTTTTTTTTTGTGGCATCACTGCTCTGGTGGGAGTAGGAAGTCCAGCCTTGCTCCTGGAGAACTGCTGCTGGATTTGAACCATCAGCCCTGTGGGCTGCAGTCCTGCACACAATCACTATGCCACCATGGCTCAGCCCAAAGATTTTTTTATTTAATATAGATTTTATTGGGGGCTCTTACAACATTTAATACATCATTCATATTAAGCATATTTATACACATGTTGCCACATTCATCTACATTATCTACTTGAACCCCTCCAGCATAAGCTCCTCTTCCCCTCTTTCCTCTAGATCTTTATTTTTTTTAATTCCAACCCCCCATATTTCCCCTTCCCCCTTCTTCTCCCCCATGAACTTCCAATAACTTACAAATTATTACCTCTTCATATCTTACACTGTCTAATCTTTCTTATACACATATTAGTGTCTATGAATTTGTTGCTCTAGTCAACCAGGACTAAAATAACTAGTAACCAAAAGGTTACTCTGTCATCAGCTACTCTGTTGGAAAAAGATGTGGCAGTGTGCTTCCTGGACATTTGCAGTCTTGGAATCCATGAGACAGTTTATTCAGTCCTGTTGGGCCACTGTGAGTCAGAATTGACAGCAATGGGTATGGTTTTGTTTTGTTCTTATGTCTAGTTTTTCTTAAACAGAAGTATTTCAAGGCCTAAATTCTATCATTCTTCACTGTTTCAATGTTTCACTATAACGATGAGAAATCTAGCAAGGGGACCATTCCCATACTTTGCAGTCTCTCTCCTCTTTTCTTAGTCTGAACCTAATGCAGAACTAGACCAACTCACTTCTACTGTCTCCACAACTTTAAGGCTTCTATCTTTCCTGCACCAGGAAACATACCAAATGTACTGGACTTTTTGTTTGATGAAATCTGTGCAGCTATTCACTCCATGATAAAATAGTTACATTTCTGTTGTAGAATAGTAAGTCAGGAGATACACAGTGTAGACCACTCACAAAGATACTCTAAGCATTTGAAATTCGCTTTTTGAAGAGAATTTGTGTAGATATTCTCGAGAGGGCTATTATTATATTAAACTATTACATTCACATGAAGGTGTTAGAAAGTCTTGGGAAGGTACCCTGGTGGTGCATTGCTGATAGAAAAATCAAAGGTTGAGCATCAAACCTTTGAGAAAGAGTTCTTTATCCCACAAGGTGAATGGACTGGATGAACTGGAATAGACTCAACCACATAAATAGGCTCAGCAATTTAAGAACTGGAATGGACTCACTAGCAATAAGTTGGGTTAATTTGTTTGTTTACATCTATTCTTCTCACTACAGGAACTAGATACTTTAGTAGATATGTGTCCTAAAATTTCTGGGGGGAAAATTCAGGCAGAAGAGCTGACAATCAGAGAAAATAAAATTTGCTATCATAGTTTTATCTATGACCCAACTAGTTAAGACTTCTAATTTTCCTTTTAAAGAACAGTATGAGATCACTTTGGAAGATGCCAGAAAAAGAATAATCAGAGAAACATTGTTACAACTTGCTCAAAAGAAGGAATTGGCCACACAGGTATATTTCAATAATCTTTTTAAAAAACTTTCTCCTCAACTTTTCTTGTAGTGTATTTCAATGCTTAAGAACCTGCCATCTAAAATTAGACAGTTTGAATTTAAATCTGAGTTCCACCTTTTACTGGTTATCTATAACCTGAATTTTTAACTTCATTATTTTGGACTTCAATTCCCTAATCTGTCAAATGGGCACAGTAATAGTCCCCTTTACCTTAAAGAAATGGTATGAAGATTCAATATGATGATTTTTTGGTATCATAATACTTCACTGAGAGCAATAATTAATAAATTATTATTATATTATTTTCCAAACAAAATAATAATGATAGTAATTTATCAGAATAGAAAATATGTATAAATTATAGAATTAAATACAGTTTGTCTAAAAAACCCTTTTCTTTTATACTCAAAGCTGAGGGAGTATACTGTATGTTTCTGCGGCTTTAAAATTTTAGAATGTAATAAAGTAAGATATAATTTTCAGTTTTCTATGCCATCACATTTCTTTCTTTTACACAAAATGGCTGAAATTACATTTCCTTTATCGTATATTCAGGCAAGGGAGCCAAGGTAGCACAGTGGACTACTCACTGAGCTGCTAAACACAACGTCAGTGGGTTCCAACCCATTAGCCACTCTATGGGAGAGAATTGAGGCTAATTATTTCCAACAAGATTTAAAGTGCTGCAAACTCAAATGGGCAGCTCTACCCTGCCTTCGGGCCATAATGAATTAGAGTCGACTTGATGGCAGTAAGATCTTCAGACGACCCCCTAAGTCCCTGAGAGCGCCACTGCAATGAACTTTTCATCTGGGGCATCTCGAAGCCATTCCTAAAGTGCTTCACTAAGTTTTAGCTGCCATTACTGTTGCTTCCCTACTGGTTCACCTTATCATTAACCTCTTGCATGGTTTTCACCGATTTACAAAAATACAGGGAATTATGGAAAGCCGACCAGTGGTGATTTTGTGACTGAATGCAACTAAATGGTGAGATCAACCCTGAAGTGATCTAGCTATACTTAAAGATGATTTCAAATGTGCTCTTTTCAGATCTAGGAGTGATCAACTGGATAACAACAACTGGGAAGACTAGACAGGAAACTTAGTGGGCCGGGAATTTAGACTTTTTGAGAAGGAAAAGGAAAGGGAGAACGATTGTACAACTGGAAAAATTCAATCAACATCACTGAATTTTACAAGCAGAAATTATTGAATCTATGTATAACTTATATGTATATGCTCAATATCAAAAGACTAAGATAATTTCTTTTAAAATACATATGTAGATCAAATATACTTCAAGCATAAATGAAGACTTCCAAAAACAACTCCAAACACTTTGCATTTAAATCTGTCAACACTCTTGTTCATCATCTCTACATTGTACATTTCCCCCTCATATTGTCTACCTATGTTAGCATGTGGTTCAACTTGCCGTAACCTTGTTGGTTGCACCCTTGACTGGATGTTGAAATCACCAAGGAATTTTTAAAAAACATACCAGTACTTGGGTTTCACCCATAAAAATTCTAACCTAATTGATTAGAATGTTGCCTGGGCTTGGCGATTTTTTTGAGCTTCCAGAAAATTCTAATAGGAAGTTGAAACACGTCACAGCATTGATAATTCATTAAAACAGCTAGCCAATCAACTTCAATTGTGTCCTGGGCTGCCTTTTTTCCTATTTTTTTCCTTTTTTTTGGGGGGGGCGGGAAACTGCCTTTCTTTTTGTCATCACTGCCCCCTGGTGGGAGTAGGAGGCCCAGCCTTGCTCCTAGAGACCTGCTGCTGGATATGAACCACCAACCCTGTGGGCTGCAGTCCCGCACACAACCACTACACTGCCGGGGCTCAGCTGAATGAAATTATATGTTAGATGCAACTTTAGAATTACCAGTGAGAGTTGGTGTACACAATTCCTTGTTCCTAGGAAGTAGAGTTTTATTCCAAGGTTAATTAGTATGATTTTAAAACTACTCTTGATTAGATCTTTTCAACTCTAAAGACACTAACACAAATGTTTACCCTTTACTTACTTAAATTATTTTTCCCATGTTTGTGATCTTGATTATTTTTCTTATTTTCTTTTCTTTTAGTAGGTATTGAAAATTTAGTTTGTTGTCTGACATCCATATACAAGTATCTCAGAGATAAATAGGAAGTTAAACACTATAAACCTCATTTGGGTGAAGCTGTAAATATCTAAGTAGTATCAAACCTACTACTAAGTAAAATGTTTTTCATCATCTGAAAAACATTTTTTTGCCTCATAGGAGATTTTCCTGCTACCTTTACACTATTTGTCTTTAGGGATGGAAATATGTACTTAATTACCAGTGATATACAGGAATATCTCAAATGAAAAATATGTTAGTGTACTATATTGACGGGTTTGCTATATGTTGGGTTTTATCTGTGACTAGAAGGAGCTTGGGGAATAATCCCTGCAGTTGAGACATCTTAATTATAGAGAAGATCATGTGATGATTGACTTTTTCATCACAGGTAGATTCAGTCACAATGGAATCCACACTGATGGACAGTTATACCATTACCCAGTTCTCCAAATAACTTATTTTAAATAGTGTAAATAAGCAACATAGTACAATAGGATAGCACCAAACAACTAAACCCAAAGTTCTTAAGTATATTCCCAGAGTAATTGAAGGACATAAATTTGAGGGATAAAATAAGTTTGTTGTGTATCACCGTTGCTAAAATTGTGAATCTCCTTGTAACAACTTTTCCTTAATACAGAAACTTTCTTTTAGAATGCCATTGGATTCATTGACAAGGGCAGTTATCGTGAGATTTTGGAAAATGATTGGCTTAAAAAGGAGGTAAGTGGAATTTTCAAAACAACAACCACTCTCTCTCTCTCTTTTGCACTGAATATTACATCTCTTTTACCAACTCAAGTTATGATAAAGGCATGAAACTATGGCTAAAGAGGTAAGATGCAATTGAGGTAGAGAATAACTTTTTTAGAAGTGACTACTCAAAAAATATATCTATATCATAACCAGAAGTCTTTCTTAGGGGTCAACTCACACAATATGTCCCCCCTCCAAAATTACTATAGAAAAATCAGTGTTGTGCAAAAATGGAGGATGACTACATCATTACACAATTATCATGACATAACTGCTTACCATCATCACTATAAAAGATTCAAGTCACTGGGACTGTGAGCCCAGTCCAGCTGATATACCTCTGTAACCATCACAGTGAACATGAGTCTTGCCTTACACCTCAATATTTGTTATTGCCCGATGTAGATTATTAATGTATGAAAATTCAGATAGTAAATATTGCACTATACTTGTAAATGCAAAATGTCACATAGTGAGATAACTGATAAAGGAGGAGTCTGTGTACTGTGATATACAAAACTCCTTTATACCTTACACTTAATCTGATCTTCACCAGGGGTGTCCATTCTCCAAATGTTGGGGGCAAGGCTAGCAGATCATTTTAATTTTAATCTCTGATGATTTAAATTGCTCTTTTTGAACGGCAGAGCCTTCTTGGATAAGCACTCAGTCTTTCCAGATTCCCATTCCTTGCCTCTGTTGACCTCTCGGATCGACTCCTGACACAGGAAGCACAGTGTGCCTGACCTCTTATTGAGTCAAGTGCTGCACAGGGCTCACATCGATGGGGTTTACTCTGAACCCGCTTGCTTGCTCTGTTGTTAAACACGTGCTCTGCTCTGCTCCCTGGGGACTTTTGAAGCCTACTGCTTCGTTCTTACCCATGAACGAGATTTCCACTGTAAACTCTAGATCCTACCCTCGTCAGCAGGCAGTCTTCAAAATTCCCTCTTGACAGCATGCAGCAACTAATGGGTCCAGGAGAACTGCTGAGACTCAGATGGCCAGGTGTCTGCCTCGCACGATGCTGCACTGCCTTGGCTGGACATAGTCATCTGAGGACTTCTTCTAGAGCTGGTTTCTCAACACCAGCACTACCGAATGATGTTTTGGTTCGAATCATTGCCCTGCCCATTGGATCGCTATCCTGTCTTTCGTACTTTGGACACGTTAGTCTCTCTGAATAGAATAGCTTTCTTCACTTCCATACCTCCTTACCCCCATCTGTCTAAGAAACTCCAACTCTTTCTTGAAGACTGAACTTAGAGTATCAATTCCCTTGTAAATAATTTTTTTTCAAACCAAGAGCCTTATCTTATTTATTGTTAAATTTTATGAGAAAGCATAAAAAGCAAAGATGAAACCAGGTTATTTGCCAACACAAGTTCATTTGATAAGATGGTAGCAAAAAGCTTCATGCAACTCAATATGACCGACCGCTAGTGAGCCCAGGCCAATGTGACTGGGCGTGCCATCCCTCACGGGGCTTCTGACAGACCCAGCTTGGTTTCTCTCTTATGTCTTCTCTTGGAGTTACTGGTACCTGATCTGATTGCCAGTTTCATTCGAATCCATTGGGGAATGGGCTGATTCTGCTTCTGTTTCTTGGCCAGGAATCTCTTGATCCTGAAAGTCTTATGAGAAACATGGTGATGCTGGAGCAAGACCACAGTCAGGAGGGCAGAGAAACTAAGAGCCCTTGTAAATAATTTTTTAACCACGCCAGAAAGTCTTGGATAATCTCTTTGTGTCATTGTGACCCTTGGCAATGTTCACTGAAATTGCTTATATATGCGTCTGCCTGTACTATGCAGAGCTGAAGTTTTATCTATGTATCCATAGTGCCTAATAAATCATCCATGCTCTTTTAATAAATTAACTTCAACTAAAATAGATATAATCATTTGGGGAATGGATCCAAATATATGGCTTAGATCTTGGGTGATGGAAGCAGTTTTGTTAAAAAAAAAAAACAACTTTGTGAATTATTTATTTTGCAGCTCAAGAGAGCAGATTATGTCCTGTCTCTTCTGAGACCCCACTGAAATGAAATCATAGAAGGACAGAAGGGATTCATTAACAGAGAAAAGGGGGCGTTAATTAGCAGATAAAATTTCAACAATTTTCTGGAAGACACAAAGCAGATGTAGGATCATGCTGTTGAATAAAGCAAGCAGATAATCTTGGGTCCAGATGTTATAAGAGTACTATAGAGGATGTGCCAGAACTCAATCTGCCATTGGTAACCTGGGAGAATCCCAGAGCTCTGAGTATGTATAAACTGTAGATGATTGGAATGGGAACTGGAACAGAAAACCAGGGGCTTGCTTCATGGTCTGAATAGAGAACATCTGCATCTATCTCCACCATTCTCTACCATTTCCTCCACACAGAGCAAATGGGTTAACTAGTCTAGGAACCATATAATTTTGCTCTGAAAATACTGAATTCACTGAAAAAAGTGACATTTTAAAATACAGTTGATAGCACCCTGTGGGAAAGACTTTGTATCTTGACATTAGAAGACCACAAGGTAACAGCTCACTCCTATCTTCATCCTAAAGGAAGTCTGTCAGTCTAGCTGCCCTACTGTACCACAGAGCGTCCAGTCTGCATTCCCATTTAGAGGAAACACTTGGTGTGAAAATGAACTGGTTTAAAGCTAGGCAGAAGACCCACCCCATTCCCCAGATCGCTCTTCACAAACTACTAGGTATGTGAATACAACCAGCACACTGGAAGAGAAAGAACAAGATGAACTAACAACAGAAACAGAACAACAACAAAGAAATGAAAAGTTGTCCCTGGAAGTAAGAGAAAATGTAGGAAACTGAAAAGACCTTCTATTTATATAATCAAAGTAAAAAAGATCAGAGAAGACATTTTATGTAGAAATAGATGCTTGGAGGAAAAAAATGAATATAGAACAGGAACGAGTGAGGACCGTGTTGCTAAAAGAAAAGAATGAATGAGAGAGTTCGAGTAGAATGATCAACTAATAGGGATTCCAGAATAGAAGTTGGGGGTGGGGGAGAAGTGGAGGGGAAGTCATGAAAACACAGGGAAAGAAATTATTGACGAAGTAATAGGAAAAAAATCGTGGGTGCTGAAAAGGAACATGAATTTTCAGAACCCCAAGAACAAAAGGAAGATCCTAAAAGTTTCCACAGGGAGTTGGCAGATGACCTCCCAAGGCCAAAGACCCATGCCGGTATCTAGCTTTTCAAAAGCACAATCCAGATACAAATCTATTTCAACCAGATAAAGCACAATATTAAACTATTATCAATAATGCAAAAACTCAGAATCGTTACCTCGCAACGTTTGTTAGGAATAGACCTACCACTAGGTTCCAGCAAAACAAGAAATTAAACTTAGTCATAGGAAAGCAAGAGCTTCTGATTACAGGCCAATATACTAGTGAAGGAATGTTTGAGAGGCATAATTATGATGCATGCTTTTATGAATGGAATCTGCCTTTCAAACGGATGTATTGGCAGTTTTATCCCTAAATCTGTGCGTATGTTCTGATGTGAGAACGGGTTTCTTTATGTTACTAAGGCAGCATGTTAGTATAGGGTGTGTTGTAAATCAATCTCTTCTGAGACATAAACGAGCAAACTGAGAAAAGAACTAATTGAGCAAGGAGAGGTGGGGAAAGATCCTTGCCATGCCACCTGATGGACAAAGAATGCAAGCTTGGAAGAGCTAAGAGCCCAACCCCAAAGTCAACAGAAAGAGACATTATGTGAGACGGGATTCTCCACAGAGAAACAAAACCAGGACACTAGTACTTTTATATATATTTATATAGCTAGATAGAGAGCTAACAAGAGAAACAGACAATCTATAAAGCAGCACAAGTGGATCTGTGCAACTCACTCCCATGAGACAGCTAATACACTGGCAGTCCTTCAAGTCTTGAGGGTCGCTGGGTAGTCCTCTGTAGGCTACCTGGCCACAGGTGGCAAACAGCAAGGCAGGTCACCAACAGTCAACCAGAGGACAGGGTCTGACAGGACCCAGATCAAGATATATATTCTGGAGTGTGGTGAAGCAGGGCTTGAAGGAACCTCAACTTACAATCCATGGATTAGGGGTTCCACAGTTCATGTAGCCTGCAAAATTGAGGCACAGAACACTGGCCCGAAGATCCAACAACAAAAGAGAGAGGCAAGGCTTACCTAGCCATTTTTATCTCCGCCCTTCAATTAATCTCACATATGTTCATTGGCCATGTTTGCACAACAAACTGACCTATCACAGATACCTTTTCCTGGTGCTGGCTCCCTGATTGCAGATATCTACACCCCCACACTGTGAGTGGAATTAATGTTTGGTAAAGCCCCCCGCTTGTGATATCTCTGTTATAGTAGCACTAGTTAAAGCTAAGACACACACCTAAAAAGCTTCATCCCCTCTAGATTGAAACCTCTAGGCACAAAATTTACATGTATATGTATATATTTACATATATATGGTGTGTGTGGATGGTATCTTGATTTTGAGTACATTTTTTCTTTTAAAATGATATTTAGTATTATTATTTTCTGTAAAAATATTAGTAATTCAGAGATCATACCTATATCATTCCATAGAAGGATCATGTCACATAGTATGGTACAATTGCTGCCACAACAGTTTTCAAGCATTCTTTTCCTTCCTGAACTCCTTTTACCCCTCCCTCACCACCCCCAAAAAAGCAAACAAAACCAACCTTATTCTACTTGCTGTTCCTATAAGTTCATCAATTCTGGGGTTTCATTTACCAAAATCAGAACAACATAGAACACCAACTTCAAGAGGGTGATCTCCAATGACATAACACCTCTGGGTTAAACTCTAACATAAACAAAAATTTTAAAAAAATACAGAAAACGCTGAAAACCAGATTGGGACGTTGTACATTAGAGGAGGTGATCAATGAAGTGACAGAGTTTTAGCTGGTCAAGTCAGGTTTATGCCTTTGATGAGCTGTACTCGTCTCTCCAATGCATTCTGTTTAGTAACCTCTTTCCTCCCAACCTTCAAAATGGTAGTACATATTCCATAACTACTTGCCCAACTTCAGGTAAATGACTCCCTGAAAACTCAGACTCTTTAAACTGACTTCATCATCTTCCCATTTCTCTTACACTTCCTCCTTTCCTGTAACTCAATTAATAATCCCATGATTATCCAGTGACTTCAGCCAAAAAGTTGAGAGAGAGAAATATTCCTTTTGCTGTGTTCCACATCATAACAGTTTCTGCAACACTTTTCCCCCAGGAGGAAACAAAATTCCACAGTGGCATGCTGTTCCCTTAAATTAGTCATCACAAAAACAAGGTTTGAGTGAAACTGAGTTTACCAAAAAAAAAAAAAAAATTCTATGAACAGATAATACCAGGTAATACCACTGGGTGGACTAAGTCGGAGCAAGGAACTCAATGCTCACCTAGTGTGAAAAATGCATACGATGAAAGCTCTGCTTTGCCCAGGGCAATGCCAGGTTTTGAGTGGGTGCCCCCTCATATACACACACCCTTTTCCTGTGCCCTTCTATCCTTCACCTGCTGCTTCAGTAGTGACTTCTGAAATGAATGCACATTAAATCCTAAGTTCATGTACTTAATTTATAAACTAACAGTCAAACTTTGTTTACTTAAATAAGTGATTCTGTGGCAGACAACTTCAAATATATGAATGTGACTCTCCCCTCCTGCCCACTTTCCCCTCCCCACTTATTGGCTTTTGGCAGTCTCAAACTTTTTAACATCGTATTTCAAGAAAAAAGAATGAAGAGGTGAAAGTCAGCAGTATTATTTATCTTAATGCTTTTGACTATGGGGCTGTGAAGTAATAAAATGACTTCTCTCAGTTCCTTCCCATTCAGGATCTTACATTTATCATACTTCTTCAAATAT
Source organism: Nesogale talazaci (assembly GCA_004026705.1). Lineage (NCBI taxonomy): Eukaryota > Metazoa > Chordata > Mammalia > Afrosoricida > Tenrecidae > Nesogale > Nesogale talazaci. Next base: position 35,419 of record PVJH01011594.1, on the reverse strand, counting down.
ATTAGTTAATAATCAAATTCCGGCTTTATCAATCATTGCAGTGACATTTTATTTTATTCTGACCTGTGTCTGTGTGTAGATTTGAACTAAGGACTTCAAAATTCCTTGGGTTCTCACCAACCACCTTTAACTGAACTTCCGTATCAGCTCCAACACTAGCCTTCACTTTCAGTGAAATCTATTTCCTAGAGGAGTGAGAGTTTCTGGTCTTTCAGACAGCAGTGCATTTGAAATCTTAACTCGCCCAATCACGTGCAGATAAGTAGCCTCCCAACCTTAATGCCAATTCCAAAGACAGTTTGCTACCTACTGAGATAACTCCCTGAAACCACATATAGCTTCTGCTAGCAAGCTTTCACAAATGTACATTTTAAAGCACTTCTTATGTGTTCAGCTAAGGACCTACTCTTTCATTTGTCTGCCAAATATGTCCATCTGCATTTTCCACAGACCCTTCAGACTCAGCATACCTCTATCAGGACTCATTCCATTTCTCCCTTTATATTTCCTATTGCACCATCTTTCCAGAAACCCAAGGTAAAAGTGACACTCCCAACTTCTACTCTTCTTCTTTTTCTTTCTTTTTAAAGAAAAAAATTTTTAGGCATCACTGCCCTCTGGTGGTGGGAGTAGGAGGTCCAGTCTTTGCTCCCGGGAGCTGGAATTGAACCTCCAACCCAGTGGGCCGCAGTCCCGCACACAACCACTATGCCTCTGGGGCTCAGCCTTCTTTTTCTTTTTTTTCCTTCCCCTCTATGGGTCTGAGAATATAGCCGATGAGTCTAAACACCGTTAGAAATTTAAAATTAATACATGTACTATGAGATTGACAATTTCCATTCAGCTGCCTGTGTCAAGTTGTGGCAGACAGGAGTGTGCACTGTTTCCACAAAGTAATCAGATTGAATCGCCAATTTGAAAAAGAAGTACTCGCATTTTTAAAGAAAACTCAAGGTGAACTCAATGGCTACAGAATATTAAGGAAGAGTTTATTTCTTATACTCTATTTACAATGGTATGCTCGGGCTGAGCCCCAATGGCGTAGTGGTTGTGTGCGCAACTGTGGCCAACTGGGACGGAGGTTCAATTCCAGCATTGGGACTGGGCCTCCTACTCCCACCACCGGAAAGCAGTGATGCCAAAAAAAAAAAAGAACTACAATGGTATAATCTGGTCAATAATAATTTAAGAAATCAAATCCTATAAAGTATCAGAAAACTTAGGTTTTGGGAAAATGCCTACAAAAATTTAGGTCTGGAAAAAATGTATATCTGCATTACAAGCAAAACTGGTTACATGGACTCTTCATAATCAAGTCACAGAGTACATTTTATTTTTTCCTTTTCATAATTCATTAGAAATGAAAGTCAGAAAGATGCTGATTTTATTGGGATCATGAGCAGAGAGAGCTTTGCAGTAAAAGACAAGTAATTTTTCAGGAAATTCAATTTAATTCCCTTTATTTCAATAAATATTCATTTCCACATTATTAAATTTACTCACTAAATTAACTTAAACTATTTCTGATTGTAAGTACTATCGCAAGAATTGGAAACTGCTTGGAAAAGAAACAATGCATGTCAGTTTCTTTGGAGAAGGCTTGTAGGAAAGGTAACAAAGGATATTTATTAAGGAAACTCCTAAAAATATTTCTCCATTTAACTAGTTCTCAATAGCAACCAAAGGCTTACTTGACATTGTACTTTGATCAATTGAGTTTAAAATAACTTGATAGTGGGGAGGATATACAGGAGAATTCTACTAGATCTTGGAAAGGATGTAGAGTCGATTCATTCCATGACTTCCACTATCTGGCTTTACTTAGCATGCTCACTAATGAAATGAAGAAGGCTGAAATTTCCAATTGAGTTAGACTAACTCAAGACATGGAAATCCAGAGAAAGAGACAAAGGGATTCAAAGAAGTGAACAATCACAAAAGCAAGGCCTCAGGAGGATTTGGACCTCTCAAGGGAATGTATAAAAAACATATATTTCATATATTTTTGGGGGGACATCACTGCCCTCTGGTGGGAGGCCCAGCCTTGCTCCTGGAGAGCTGTTGCTGGATTTGGACCGCCAAGCCCACACTCAACCAGTACGCCCTGGGGGCTCAGCCCCTATTTCATATATTTTATTTAAAATCTAGGTAACTGACTTATAATAGTTTTAACAAACGAGTCTTTTTCCCCCTCCACATTTTTTCTTTTGACTCTAGAAATCTAAAGACATTTGTATGATTAAAGACAGGGAGTAGTTTTCATTGAATAATGTTTCAAAGAACTAGAACAGTGGTGGCAATTGATGAGAACCTTACTTAATACTCTCTAGGAGTAGTGATGTCAAAGGACACCCTTAACCTGAAAACTTGGGTTTTCATTCCCCAAAAGAGCCCTTGTTCCCAACTTTGGAAAGAGGCCAAGAACTATGTGTACTGCCTCCCAAGCATGCAAAGCCTGTAGGTCAAACATTTCCAAAAGTTCTATTAATTCCTTCTGTTTACAAGCTCTAAATAGGAATTTCTTTCTCATCCTTCCACAATTCAGGATTATAAATTTTTCCTTTTGGCATTCACGCTTGTAATCAAGTTGATTTTCTCTCAACACATTAGAACCCAAAGCACTACCCTCTAGTTTTGTATTTTAGTACTAGAGACCTCGATGGTTTAGCTAATTTGTTTGAGGAAGGTAAATCATAAAATGCTCTCTCTAACTGAAGCCAACAACAATATTTGACCCTTTTTAATGACACTGATACTGTAGGGTTTTTTTTTTTAATTGCTTTGTTTACTGGGTTGCAAGCTCTCTTCACGGAAGAGGCCCTGTCTTCTTCACTTTTGTATCCTTCCACACCTAGATCATAGCCTTGTTTATACTAAGAATTCAGCATCTAATAAATCATTCTTGTCATAGATGTAAACATGTGGCAAGATTCTAAATGCTTCAAGGTTCCAAGATGCAATTACTAAATCTCAATTCCAAAGCAAAGCATCTCCAAGTTGTCATTCTAATTATATTCTTGGCAACTCTGGACAAGAGAGATGGAATTTAAAATCCCTGTGCCTTTCCTGTTTCATCATATGCCCTGGAGACTCCTGTGTTTCATCTGGTTAATCTTTCTAATATTTTCACCAGCCTATCACTTTCAGTTTTATACTCCTACTTCCACTTCTTCGATTATGTTGGCCTGTCTTCATGAGCACCTCCTAAATAGCTGAAGCTTCTTTGGGTGGGCAGAGAGAAAGGTTAGGATTCTCACAAGTAGCATTCTTCTGTCTAGTCATCCCACTAGCAAGTCTCTTAGAGAGACATATGCTTTTTCAATTTGGGGAGTATGAAAGCCAGGACTGATGAACCCGTAGAGACAGCAAGTGGAGTAAGGGTCTTGAGGGAACGGGACACAGAGGGGATGGTGGGGTGAAGAGGTGATGACGTCAAGGGGTCCATATAGGAAAAGAATGTTTGGAAACTGATTGTGGTAGCAAATGTGAATTCTGCTGGAGGCGATTGAACCATCGAATGATTTGATATATGTATTAATTCCAATTAATTTTAAAAAGAAAACTACAACTTATGACAACAAAATCAACAGATTTTGTTCATACCAGGATCATCTTTCTTCAGTAAATATCCATTCAGCTTGCTGTGTCTAGTCATGACCCTCCATTATCGACAGGATCCATATGCTTTAGCGTTAGTGGATCCTTCTCCACTTTTCCAGGTCCTCCCCCACTTCTCCCCAGTCCCCACTTTGTTTCTCACCAGCCCAAATGTAATTGTGCCCCCTGTCCTTGAGGTGTCCTATGCGGACATTGCACCCGCTCTCGTCTGCCATGGCTACCCCTGCTGCTCACTCTTCCAGATTCACGTTAGATGTCATCTCTTCTCGCCTGCCCCTTCACACTTGGCGGAAGTAAGGGCAAACCTCTCTTTGCCACCTTATCACCTCAAAGCACACAAACCATCACACTCACTACCACTGAGCTGATGCTTACCGCCACCCTACAGGACAGGCGCCCTGTGGGCTTCTGAGAAGGGAGCTGTTTACAGGAGCAGAAAACTTCCCCTTTCTCCCAAGGGGCAGCGGGTGGTATTACACTGTGGATCTTTAGCATCACTGCCCAACTCCTAACCACGATCCCCCCAGGGCTCCTTGTTCGCAGGGGTGTTTTTAGCCCACTGTTTCTGTTTTCTTCACCTCCTTTTCCACTAGGCAAAGAATCCTATAAGGTTGTTGTATATTCTTTTTATGTTGTCCCTAAAACGTAATAGAGTTCTTGGCACATAATAGGCATGTAATATAATTGAATGAATACACTATTTTATCTACTTGTTATTTCTTATAACTACCCCAATACTAGAGAAAATATAACTGTATTATAAAGGATAATAGAAAAAGCTAGCATGTCTGTATTTCTCTTGTTAAAAATACCACAATCTGGTTTTCCATGTTCTCAGTTTTGTTTTGTGTTGGCATCTGGTTTTCCATGTTCCCAGTTTTATTCTTTTTTTTTTTTTTTTTGGCCCTCTTGTGGTTGTGGGCCCAGTTTTTATTCTGTTATTTATAATTAACCTTAGACAAATCCTCAGTTAACTTCTAATATGCCATGTTCTTAAATTAATTGTGAGGGGCCCTCATGGCGTTGTGGTTACAAGTTGAACTGTGGTCCACAGGGTCCGCAGTTCAAAACCACCAACAGCTTCAGAGAATTAGGACTGGGCTTTCTACTTCTATAAATAGTTAATAGTTGAGGAAACTCCCAGGGGTCACTATCAGTCATCATTGACTCGATGATAGTAAGTTTGAGTTTTAGATTGATTACCTATTTTTTCCTTTTTCACCTCTGCCTTCCATTCATATAGCTGCAGTGCTTTCGAAAGATAGGAAAGGATAACTCTGGTCCTTCTGTAATGATTGCCTATCAGACATGTAAACAACTTGGGGGAATAATCTGGAAAGTTTCACCCATACTCTCTCTCTTTCCCTCACAGAGGAAGAGCAAAGAAACCTATTGTAATAAAAAACAAAAATCTACTCTTCTGACACCAAATATATGTTAATCAACTTAAATTAACCCATCATCGGTCTGTTCCCCTCTGTCTTGATTCTGTTCTAAAGTCAGCTGCAATGTGTGTAGTACTTCTTCCTCTGATTCAGACTATCCGAAGCTAGGTTCGGTCTCACAAGTTAAAAGGCACAGCCAACCCAGACCTCTGCCCCGACTATCATGTCTTCTCAAGACCTCAGACACCACCCACAAGCTTGAGACCCCCTCAGACACTCTGACTTCTGAAGTGCTAGCTATACATTCTTGGCTTTATCACAGCTCCTTCCAAATGACAGTTGCAAGCTCAGGAGGCCCAGAGAACTCTGGCCCCTGCCTGCTACAAACTCTGGGGTCTTTTCTACCCCTTTAGGCTACTGGCCCTAAGTGCAGAGGTTCCTAGGGCCCACAACTCCTGATGTGCTGGCTCTTTCTGCTCTTTCAAGTCTAAGAATCTGGTAGAGAGACTCACACAACTCATGGAAAGTGATTACATATGATTAGAGTTTTAGTATAGCAAAAAGGACACTAGGACAGAGATGCAACCTCTGGGTGTACTTCCAATATGAAGTATTCAAGTCCTAAAAAGGGACACACTACTCATGATACGCATTGGTGTCTCTCACCAAGTAGGAAGTGCCTGAAACATCCATATCCAGTCTTTATGGGGCCATATTATGATACTATAATAGAAAAATTAGTTTACCTATCCTAATATCATCCTATACTACAAGTTGATCTTTCTGGCCTAGCCTGTCCCTACCTGTGTCACTTCAGTAGAATACACTTTTAGGTGTGATCTGGAAGCCTATGTATAACTCATGTAAAGGTCATGTCAACTTCATTTCCAGCGATATATTAATATAAAAATCAACCTTTCCTTCAGGCAAATGCGTTTTTAGAGTTGAATTTCTTATAGAAGACTGAATAAGTATGTACCAACATCCATTTTCTTCTCTGGAACCAGATTGCAGTTCACAGGAAGGAAGTTGAAGAATTAGAATGTACTATTCAAAAACTGGAAGAAGAAAACTTGGTGCTTATTGAGCAACTCTTCCATTGTAGACTTGTGGATCTCAACATAACCAGGTGACATCCATTAACATACTGAGAACCTTTTTTGTAAATATATCTGTGATTTAAATATATTTACCATATATATGGTATATATATCTATATATGGTATCACTGCCCTCTGGTGGTCATGGGAGCAACCCAGTGCTGCTCCTGAGAGCCACCACTGGATTTGAACCGCCAAGCCAGCAGGCTGCAGTCCTGCACTCAACCACTCATGCCACCGAGACTCAGTCCCTCAAAATATATATTTTAATAAATCATTTTATTGGGGGTTCTTACAGCTTGTATAACAATCCAGAGATCAATTGTGTCAAGAACATTTGTACATATGCTGCCATCATCATCTCCAAAATAATTTTTTTCTACTTGAGCCCTTGGTATCAGCTCTTATTTTACCCCTCCCTCCCCACTCTCATGAACCCTTAATGATTTATAAATTATTTTTACTTTCATATTTTACATGATCCACTGTCTCTCCCTTCATCCCCTGGGTTTCTGTTGTTCATCCCCCTGGGGAAGCAGGGTGTTGTTTGTCAATCTTTGCTATTGGTTCCTCTTTGTCTCCCTTCTCCTTTCCCCTACCCTCATGGTATCACTACTGTAATTATTGGTCCCGAAGGGTTTATCTGTTCTGGATTCCCTGTGTTGTGAGCTCTTATCTGTACCAGTGTACATGCTCTGATCTAGCAGGATTTGTGAGATAGAACTGGGGTCATGATAGTGTGGGGGAGGAAGCATTAAAGAACTAGGGAATGTTGTGTGTTCTGTCAGTGCTATGTTGCACCCTCCCTGGCTCATCCCTTCCTTGCGACTCTTCGGTGAAGGGATGTCCAATTATCTTTAGGTCTCCACTCCAACTCCACTCACTCACATCAAAATGGTTGTTTGTTTTGGGTCTTTTGATGCCTGATAGTTGATTCCATCGATACCTAGTGAGTACTTGAGTTGGTGTGCTTCTTCCATGTGGACTTTGTTGCTTCTCCTTGGGGTAGTTTATCCTGCATATATGTAACATATGCACATATTAATATATATTAATTTTATAACTCTTTATTTTAATTCTTCACGGCTCTAGCCAGAGTACAATAGTCAGAAGAGGAACTCACCCAAAGAGCCATGGTGACGGTGTAATTAAAAAACAAGCTTCGATTCATTTTTCAGAGCAGTGCAGTATAGTGACAATAACCAAACTCCCTGCCACGAAGTTCCTGCCGACTCATAATGACTACAGCATAGGAGAGGCCTGCCCCTGTGAGCCCACAAGACTGTAACAATGACGGGAGGAGGAAGCCCTGTCTTTCTCCCTAGGGGCAACTGGTGGTTTCAAACGACAGAGTTTATGGCTGGCAGCTGATGGCAATGCCCAGAGCTCCTATCGCGATATGAGTGAGCGCTCAATGTAAACACTACAAATGGCAGCTTTGGGGAACCTGTAGGACAGCAGGGGAGACGGACATGATAAAGCCATTATCATGCAGAGGAAAGTGCATGAGGCTCAGAGTAGGAGTCATTAACTTTCCAGAAGCTTCCTGTGAGTGCTCTGGCCTTCTAGCTACCCTGTGAATGCGGGATTGATGATGTACTGTGACAGTTACACTTCTTCCTAGGAGCGGAAACTCCACGTCTAGAATGGAACACAGAGAGTTGGGACAAAGTGAAAGGGCGTGGAAAAATTTTCTGTTGAAGTGGCATTCCTGTTATTTGTGTGGTGTGGAAAAATACCATTGGGAACACTTGAAGGATTTCTTTACAAACTCCCTAGCATGTGCCAAAGGGATGGATGCTGGTAACCTCCAGCTGTTCGCTGGGCGAGGCTGTAGACATCAGGACAGAAGATGGCCGTCGTAAGGGAAAGGCTGGGTGGGGAAGTCTAGAGAAAGAAAACACCTGTGTCTCCTCCACAGTCGGTGTGCTGCCCGGAAGAGACAGTCGGAGAATGAAGGGGGTCAAGCTCTCTGGGCTCCTGTGTTTCCAGTCTTTTGAGTTGATTCCCCCTGAGGGTTCCTAGCGGGTGGGTGCCTCGTGACCCTCCCAGAAGGAAAGGCTTCCTGCTGCCAACCTTGTTCTCGATGCTCGCGTCTCTAGTCCACTCTTGTCCCTAATACTTGCCATCTGCTGCCGCTGTCTTCCTGGTGATTATGTCTAAGCTCAGCCAGCTGTGGCTTGCTCGGCGGCTTCTAACCACGGCTAACCTGCTGTCTGCGTTCCTCTTCGGGAGGCTCGCCAAACTTTAAGAACAACTCCCCTCCAAACTGCCAGCCCCACTTCGCCCCTGCAGCCAGTGTCATCTGGAAAACCTGATTTGGAGCTGACACGGATGTGAAGTGCTAATAGTTACAACCAAAGGGCATTCTCTCATTGACGAGTGAGAACTTGACCAGGATAAGAAGGGAAGAGAAAAGCGTTTTCCTTGCGATTGTGAACTGTGCCATCTTACTCCATCTTCAGTCTTCCCCAGACAGTCCTCAGATCACTCCTTCCCTGCTCATCGGTGCTCTGGGGCTGCTTTTCTCCAGTGGTACTCAATGGAATGCTTAGTCCTACTTGTGAGCTGACAGAGATGCAATTAAAATCTGCCCAAATACAAACAAGCAAGCCTGCACAGTCTGTTTTTAAGAACGGACTGGGGTGCCCCGATGGCATGCTAAACGCTTTCTTCGCAGCCAGTGATTTCACCCTGGTGGTTTCTTTTTGCAGACCTGCTCTCCCCCGGGCCACGGATTCCCAACCTTCCCCAGGCCACAGTCCTTTCACACTTCCTCATGTTGTGAACCCCCTAGCCATAAAATTATTTTCATTGCTATTTCATAACTGTCATTTTGCTACTTTTATGAATCGAGTAACCCCCGTGAAAGAGTTGCTCAACTCCCCCCAAAGGGGTCACGACCCCTAGGTTGAGACTATACACTCTGGATGGCACTTGTTTAGGCTATTTTAGAAAAAGCTGCATAAAGAAACAGGGATATATATCAACCTTCAGTTATCTCTTAGACTCCTTAAATATGAGATGACCTGAAAGGGTTCCAGCCTTTTTATGCTACCCATTTCCAGTCAAAGAAATAAATGTATTAAAGATTATGGTAACTATCCCTTCTATTTCTTTGTTGAGAAATTGGTCCTTTCTCATATCTAGTAGGGTGATGAGAAATAGAGGTGTACTGTCCCCTTCAAAAAGATCAAAGAGATGGTTTGTAGCAGGGCAGGTCGAACAATGTGTGTCAGACAGACAGAAGTGTTGTAAGGCAGAGAGAAACGCCGCTACCTCCGACTGGATTCCCAGTCATTGTGAGTCTCCAGAGCAGAGAGAAATGGCTCCCGCATGTCTCTGAGACTATACGCCTGTCCAGGAGCAGTAGCCTCGGCTCCTTACCACAGAGCCACTGGTGCACGTGCACCTCAGCCCTGACTGTGCGCCGTCCACTCTGACCCAAGGGCAGGGAGAAACAGTGCCCCCGCCTGCCTTAGGAGGCAAAGGAGGATTTCCTTGATGAAACCCCAAGGGTGGACCCAGTGTCTCACTTTTCACCTTCCGAGTCTCCCACATCCAGCAGACGCCAGTGATCGGGCAGTCCCAGAGTTCTTGATGGATAACTTACTTTTCTTCTTTGTTCTCTTAGGCATCTATTTCTTACTCAAGCGACTGGACAGGAAGTGCCACCTGGCACAACTGCTTGGGAGTTTCCAGAAACACGTAATGGTATTATTTCACTGTGATGGTGATGATGCCTTTTCTTTCTTAATGGAAAAAACACTCACTGAGCAACAGCTACACACAGGAACCTAAAACACAAGCGTTCTCATGCAACTCACTGCCATCGGGTCAATGCAGACTCACAGGGAGACCCCCCCCCCCCACCTTTGGTTTCCATGACTGTAATGGTTTACGGGAGTAGAAAGCCCTGTCTGTCCTACGGATCTGCTGGTAGTTTTGAACTGCCGCCATTGCAGATCACAGTCCAGTGGCTAATCACTACAGCAAGCGCTGTTCAGAGAAGGAATGCAGACCAGCTCCTTCCTGTTTCTCTTCTTGCAAAGCCCATAGCCTGCCTCCTCTCTGCAGTCCCATGTTCAGTCACATTTTAAAATCAAATGAAAGGTCACCATGTTTCATCCTAAAATAAACAGTGGTGGAGAGGAATGAGTTGGTGTTTACATTGGCATAGTTTGGGTCCAATTTAGCGGATCAAAATTCCAACAAACATATTTCCATATGATTATTGGAATTTGGCTAATGGAAGAAAAGACAACTAAGAATTTACAACATTCACATTTTGACAAATTGCGATTTTAACTCTGAAAGACTTTTTCAACTGAAAATGTGACAGATAACATTTGACATATGTACGTGATCAATTTATCTGTATTCATTCCAGAAGCAAAGTCAAAATTACACAAGGAAGAATTGAAAAGGAATGACCTGGTGAGCCCATCGGTCGAGAGCTGTGCCTCTCATGTTAATGAGGATGCCATCCTAGAAGTCCATCTGCCCCTCCACGAGAAGGACAGCTCACACATAGCCTTTGACGCATCTGAAATGAAATACTTACTCTATGAGGATGAGCAGGACTTCAAGGTAAGGTTCCATGAGCACAACTTTGACCTCTAATATAATCCTGTTCTATTAATTAATGGAAAAAATTAGCCTGTAGTTTAGTATGTGGCTAGTAAAAAATTTACTTGCAATTATCAGGGGAAAAAAGGACCATGATTTACATTTCTTACTAGATACGATTTTTAGTTCTACCCATCATCAGTTTTATATATTCATTGAAAGACACCCATTCTGTCACATGAAGTCTCCTTGTCTAGTTGCCATTTCTGTTGTTGTAAAAGGATTTTTGTGTGTAAAAAGTCCTTAGTCTGGGCTCAGCCCCAGTGGCGTAGTGGTTGTGTGTGGGACTGCGGCGCACTGGCTTGGTGGTTCGAATCCAGCAGCAGCTCTCCAGGAGCAAGGCTGGGCCTCCCACTCCCACCAGAGGGCAGTGATGCTCCCCCCAAAAAAGTCCTGAGTCTTGCTTTTCATACCATCCCCAGCATTGCTTTAATCAAGGCCATAACTATCAAATTGATGATTCCTCTTCCTTGTTTCTAACATTTGCACTCTAATTAACAGTAATTCTCAATAGATGTTGATTGCTTGTTTGATCAATTTCAGACAGATGTTGGTGAAAGCATCCTGCTTCCTCATCTTTGGCATTAGTGGTTAATGCATAAACTTGAATAGGCATAGTCTTTCTTGTAGATTTATTGATCATATCCTGTCACTGACACTGTTGTAGTTCAGAATAGATCTGGCAATGTTCTTTTTATAGAAACTGGGTAAAATACACAGAAATCAAATTTACTATATCCTTGGGAAGAGACAACAGGAAAGTTCAAAAACCTCAGCCAGAACAAGGTCAGAAGATGACTGCAAAGCAGACCATCAATTGCTCCCATGCAAATCAAGTTGAAGATGAAGAAAATTTAAACAAGTTAACCCACATGAAAATACAACCTTGATTATATCCCAATATATTGCTATAGTTATACCCCTGAAATTAGACACCATCTCAAGAACAGGTTTGGTGCACTGAAAACAAAGAGCTGTAGAATGGCATCAAAGAGCTCATCTATGGAGAAACCAAAAGGTCATTAAAAATACAACCTGCCATATAAAGATGACACCACTTCACTTCTTCAAATTGAAGAGGACTTAAAGTGTTCATTGCTGATGATCAAAGACTACACCCTTCAATTTAAATTATACTTCAACATAAAGAAACCAAAAATCCTCAAATCTGGGCCAATAAATAACATCATGTTAAATGAAGCAAAGCTTGATGCCCAAAATTTTATTTTATCTAAACTCAATGCCCAGGGGACGATCAGACAGGAAATCGCATAACATATTTCATTGGGAAAAATCCATGGCAAAAGGTCTCTTTAAAATGGTAAACAGAAAAGCAAAGCTATAGCTTCAACAAATAAGCTGCACCTGACCCAACTGTGGTGTTTTTCCATCACCTCATTTGCATGGGAAAGCTGAGTAATGACTAAGGAAGACTGAAGAAGGATTGGTGCACGTGAGCTATGATGTTGGTGCAGAATGTTAACTATCCTATGGGCTTCCAGAAGAACGAATATATACCTGTCTTGGAAGGAGTGCTCTTTAGAAATCCACAATGCTCTTCTGAAACCAGGATAGCAGGACTTCGTGTAATGTACTTTGGGCATATTACCAGAAGATATTCATACCCAGAGACATCATGTTTGGAAAAGTGAGGGTCAGCAAAACAAAGGCAACCCCTCCACAACGTAGACGAATATAGTGACTGCAGCCACAGTCCGAACATAGCAACATGAGGAAGATCCACAGGACCGGGTCATTTTGCTGAGTCAGAATCAAATCAAGAGCACCTACCATCAACATTATTAGAATAGCAGTCCTAGTGCATAATTCTTAACAGTCCAACTTCTTGATCAGCACACAAGTTGAACATAGGATTATAAAAAAATCACCCCTAAACTTGGTGGCTTATAACAATAATCATTTGTTCCCTTTTGAACAGCGTGTTAACTAATAATTCAGGAAGGAGTTAATCGAGTAGGATCTACCCTATTTTACTACACTTGATCTTAGCCAAAAGGCCGAGAAGCGATAATCTACCCTATTTTAATAGGACTCCGTGGACCTAAATGATAACATCTGCAAAGAAAAACCCTATTTTCAAAAACTTGATTACATTTATAGCTGTAGGAGTTAGAACCTCAGCGTATCTTTAAGGGGAAACACAATTCCAGAACGTCCATAACAAAGGCCTACCTTTTCATGTATTTTGGATGCTGTGGAGTTGCCATGTCCATGATTCATTATTTTGTGATTTTTCTCCAGATGATGATAAGCTATATGGTAGACCTCTTTCAGTTTGCCTTTGTCTTGTTTTACATGTATTACAGATCTATAGTTACATAGTCATAATTTAAAAGCTGAATACAACTCTCTGAATGTTTGAAGAATAAAACATTGCCTTCTTTGTTGATTCTCTTAAACCTAAATGCCTTTAGCCCAAGATTTTTATTGGTCAGGAAACCAGTGACATGCCAGGTCCTTGTTAGATGAATGAAGATCGAAGGAAGAAGAATAGGAATAAAAGAAGTCTCTCCACGCGTTGCTCACACGCTCGTGGTGACTGTAAGAAAACCGATAAAAGTTCTTATTGGACCTGTCGCCCTGGCCAGTTTATGAGCTGGTTCTTGTAGCCCAGCACTCCATGCAAAGCTTGGAACACTTTGAACCAAGTGAAAGTGATGCCTTGGGGAATTCAGGGAGGCTTCCCGAAGGACGGGGTATTGGCGAGGGCCAGAAAAGTTTAAGTTTGTGTTGGCTGTGTGATTTAATATAAACTAGACTATATTCTCTTAGGAATTTCTTCTACATTAGACTTCTAAGTGCAGTTTGTTGAAATCTCAGAGTGCTCACGAGTTTGGCATTTTTATGATTAAGTTCTATCTACATAGTAGCCAGAATTCCCATGAAAAGCACAAAATTCAGGGTCGATGCATTGTTGATCAGTGAATAGTTGATTCTTAGAATATTTGTAGTCAAAACGATTTTAATAATTCTTCCTATTCTTGAATAATATGGAAAACTCACTATGGTTATAGACTCACCAGCCACTGTACAATATACGAGGGGGTACCCCCTCCCCAAACTTGGAAACATGCTCCACTGAGCAGAGCTTTCATAGGATGCATTGCTCCCACTAGGTGAGCATCAAGCAACATGCTCTGAGTTTGTGAACCCAGGGGCATCCTGGAGAAAGTGCTCTGTGGTCACAGTGAATTTTTTTTAACAGCAGTTTCGCTACAACCTCGTTTTTTTTTGGTGTTTTTGCTTTTTTTTTGTGGTGGCTGATTTAAGAGAATAGCGTGGAACTGTGAAATTTTGTACCCTGCTTGGGAAAAATGCCGTAGAAACTGTTGTGATGTTGAACGCAGCTTGCAAGGACAGCACTATAGGAAATACTCAAGTATGTGAGTGGTTTGCTCATTTCAAAAGAGGTGGAATATCAATCGAAGACAAACCTCACTTTGGACATCCGTCAACTTCCCAATGGACAAATGTCATCTCATAGTCCATTGGGAGTTTGTTATACCAGGCTAGACTGTTAATCAAGCTTTCTATTTAGAGATTTTGAAAAGATTGTGCAACAGTGTAAAAAGGCCTGATTTGTAGCCAATAGGGGACTGGTATTGCCATCACAACAACGCACCTGCTCATAAAGCCATCTCAGTGTGCCAGTTTTGGTCAAAAATGAGCATGCGTCTGCTGCCCCACATACCTTACTGACCTGACCTCACACAATGGGGCTTCTTTGTTTCCAAGAATTAAGAGGGACATGGGAGGACAGCAATTTGACAACACAGAAGAGATGAAGAAAACAAATGAGGGCGGTGCTGTCAGTCATCCCCACAGATGAGTGTGAAAACTATTTCCAAGAACGGAATTGCAGATTGACAAATGTATTAAGTGTACTGGAGAGTACTTTGAAGGTGATAAGGTTATTTTGTAAAAACAAAAAATTAAATACATAGCTTTGGGGAAGAAAATCTATTTTTGGAGGGTACCCATCGTGTGTGTGTCCCAACCACAGCCACACCCGTCGCCCCATGTCCCCATGCACTCCATAACCCCTTGCTGCCTTCTCTTTGGGAGATGTTGCCTACCTTGCCTCACTGGGAATATAAGCCTTCCAGGTTTGTTTGTTGATCCGTAGGCTCTCATATTTCACGTGCTATACGGCAATCAGGCAATCAGGAGGGCAATGAAATGAAGCAGAGAAATGCCAGCCATAATAAAGCAAAGCTAATATTTCAAGGCTGGTGACTTGTTGAATCAGCTCTTGTGTTCTGTCTCTTCATCACAGGATTATGTGAAGTTGGGCCCCCTGGGCGTGAAGCTCATGACTGTGGAAAGCAGGAAAATGCCCATTCATCTTCAAGAGAAGGAAGTGCCAGTCAAATTCGATGAAGATGTTAGCAGTCCACAAAGACTCTTCACATACAGGATGATGAAGCCTTTCCTCGAAGACTGAATGTTCCAAAGTAAAAACAAATTTTTCTGATCAGTGATCTTTGGGAACTGAAATATATTATTTTCCCATTTTATTTACACTTGGGTGTATTTTTAAACCAGTTGTTAGAATAACCCTGAGGGAAATTTATTTCTAAAGGTCATGATTACATTCCAAATTGAAGCTTGGGGTATTCAGCTTTTCATTTAACAGCGTGGCAAGAGTGATAAAAATGAAAGAACCCTTTATAATTGAAGTATTCAGGATCCTGACAGTGGGTCCAAATTGATCTCTGTGGTCACTCTCCACTGAGGAATTCCTTGACTGTCCTATGCTATGATTCCAATGTGAAATAAATCCATTAGAAACTTGAATGAGAAAAATTGAGAGGTCGCTGTAGCATAAACTACCTTCTCTTCCCTCTGAAACTGCTTAATAATGATAGCGATCTTATCCTGTCCACAAATCAAGTCTGCACTGGGCTACTCCATGCGAGGTTGGTGGTTTGAATTTGCCCAGTAGTTCTGTGAAAGAAAGGCCTGGCCAGCTACTCTGACCTGAGTATGGCAGCGTTGAGGGCTGTGCTGGTGCAGAGTTCTAATCTGACGCCTATGGCTTCACTAGGAGTCAGAATTGACCCAGTGGCCAGGGTTTTTTTTTTTTTTTCCACTGTTTCTTTGATGATTTGAACCCTAAATCGATGACATAAAAATATTTAGAAACAAATAAATTTGAATATGTTCATCTGTTGCATAAATGATTCCCAGGTTGGCAGAGACCCAAGTTTCTATCTTTACTCTTTTATTTTTCCCCACCCCCTACCTATAGGCTTATGCAAATGGGGGGGGGAGGGTGCGAAACTTAATGACTTTCTACTGAAACAAGTCAAAACTTTCAAGTGATGAACAGAATCAGCCTACGTTTAAAACAGCTCATGGCTTTAAGGGGGTCAGCAGGAATGGGCAGTTCTCTGTTTCACATCTGGACAGTTGAGTCCATGTGATTACTCACGTCAGCCAGGCATAACAGGGTGGGATTGCAGCAGAATTTGTTAGTTGTGGCAGTTTCTCCTTTTCGATGTGATTTTTGAATTGGAGGGTAAAACAAATGTCAAATGGCTGAAGGACTTGCTTGCTGCCAAGAAGCTGTCAGGGGGGTAGAGGCATCATTTGGAAAGGGAAGGGGAAGAATGCTGCTTCCTTCTGTTAACGCCCCTTCTTCGTTTTAGAATTCGCAGAACAGAATATCTCCAAATGTGCAGAGTTGTTGTTCTTTGGGATTTTTTTAAAACCCCAGTTCTAATGGGATTATGGTGGTAGCTTAGTTAGATAACTGTTCCAAAGCAAATGTCAACAAAGTTGGACCAATGTGGACACTTACGTGTGTCACCTACTCAACTAAGCATTTGCCAGCAAGTCCTTCAAGCCAAATGCTGTGTGTGAGGCACCGGGGATGCAACATGAAATACCCTTCTCCACAAGGAGCTCCGGGTCCCAGGCAAGAGCCTAATGGGTGCGGGAAGCCTTCCCAGGGCTGGTGAGGCTGGTCTTCAGTCTTCAACAAGTGCAAGAGGAGGAAAAGGGGGGAGACGGCAAGACAAGACCTTTTAAGTGGGCTGGTGCGTTCTGTACCAAGGGGAAGCAGCTCCAGAGTTCATGGGGAAATGGAATGAAAGACAGAGGCATTTTCCATGAACTTTTTGAAGCACCCTCCACTTTTTGAATAGCTGTAAGCTCTATATAAAATAGTGCAGGAGTTATGTATAAAATGACATAGAATTATGTAACATACAGGCATATATTATGTGCAAACAAAACGTAAAGATTATGTACAGAATATATGCACGCATTGTATATTATGTGTATATGTATGGCCACCAAGTCAATCGTGACTCTTATCAACCCTGGAGTGGGTTTCCGTGACTGGACCCGTGAAGCATGGCTGTGGAATTGAATTGCCAACCTTAGGGTTAGCCGTCCAGCACCTACCACAACCCACAGAGCCACCAAGACTCACTGCATGAGCTAGAAGTAGTGCCTTACATACTACGTCATGTGTGCAGAGGCCCGGTAGTGCAAACTGTTCATGGGAAAGAACTGAGCTTTTAATTTACCCAGTGACCCCTCGGAAGGAAGGGCTGGCAAATCAGCCATTGGGAACCCTGTGGAGAACCGTCCCGCTCCCACACGGTGGGGTCGCCAGCAGTTGGAATCGGCGACAGGTCTCCATAGTTACACACATCACTCACCTAATGTGATGCTAGGTTTGATCAAAGAAAGTAAACCCCTTTGAGAAGGATTTTACATAGGCATGGGTCCAGACACTAACTCAGCCTGTGAGTTTTGCATGTTATCATTCCAGAGGATTGGGGATGCGTAGCTTTCACCTTAAGCTGAGACAGGGCTCAGCTGTGGAGGGGAGGGGTGCATTTGTGGCTCCTTGCCGTGGAGTCCCCAGGACCCCTCCATAGGGTGTTCAAACTTGTGCCTTTCAGTGGCAGAGCACCAGGCCTGGCTTCTGATGTCTACGGGGGGATGGGGCTCTGAACCCCAGACCTTTTGGCTAACAGGGCGCTTCACCATTGGCCGTAAGGTGGCGTAGCGCGACACCAAGGTTGAGTGTGGGGAAAGTCATTCTCAGGAGGGAGCCTGGCCGCGGGGCTGGCTGTCTCATCAGGACTACATGGACTTGACCCCCTATCGCAGGGTTGCTTGTTTTAAGGTTCAGAAATTGTCTTTTCATCTACCTATCAGGAATGTGTGACATAAGGCAGTTGAAATGACCATGGGTGTTTTTTTTTTTTTAAACAGTAAGTTTCAAAGATTCTGAAATAAGGTCACAAATGCCTGCTTGTCTTCATAATGCATTCATGGGTTGAGGTACACAGAGCAGGGCCTTTGTCTAACTGGGCATGTGACTGTGAGGCACAGATCCGTCTCAGATGACAGCTGGGCTTGAAGGACCTTTATCTGCAGGCTGGCTCCATCCCACCCCGACTAGTGGTGGAGGGGCTGAGGGGCAGGGAGGGGAAGGGAAGGGGGACGAAATCACAGGGTGTCACATGGACAGCCCCAATGGTCTCCCAAGAGGCCACATCCAACCCTGCTGTAGAAAAGGTCAGAGCATCCCTGGTAAACCAGTCGTGGGGGAGAGGAGGGAACTGTTGGGTGGGTGGGCAGGCAAGGCCATATGTATTAGTGGTAACATTTTTGATCCTTTTTTAATCCTGTAGTCAGACACTGGAGCAATTCAGAGAACTGGGAGGCCAGGCGATTTTTTTTTTTTTTTTTTTTGGTGGTGGTGGTAATAAAGGGTGTTTTGTTACAGGCCTGCTTGATCCTTGCTTGTTTTACTAGACCTCAACACAACAGTTCTCTGTATTTTTCTTGGAATAAAACTGGCTTTTGCACTAGATGCAAAGAAATGTGTCCTCAAGCAAGGGAGTCTTTCTAAATGTTAGTGACTTAACTCGATTAAGTATTTCCATTTCCTAGTCCTGTAAGTTTGTGAGGCCTAAGTTCCCAGAAAGGCTGCTGGTTGTCACCACGAATCTCTAGGGAGTCTTAGTTCACTCTGTTCTTAGGATCTGAGCAAATGCTAAAAATGTGCGAGGTGCTTTTAAAAATCCTTCAGATAGGAATGTTTCTCCATTTCCAGCACAGGGCATGTAGATTTAAAGTGAAGGCAGCTTCAGATGGCCTCACAGAGCCTTCCAGTAGGCTTATCTGTCAGCATTTCCTTCCGCAACCGCGTGATTGACTTGCTGATTCCTCCTATCTCCTTGGGTCAGAGCCATCATTTTGCAATCTCAGCTATAAAAATGCCCTAGCCCTTGCCTCATTTCCCTCCTAAGAATGAAAATTAGGTTGGATTCCCCTCTGTATGAGTAGTCTAAACTAGATGAATGAGGTATGCGGGGAAATCAAAACCATGGAAACCTTCATCAACCAAAAATGCCAAAATGTGAAGCTATTGTTTCTGACCCTCCATCTCTATCTGTACATTCTGAAGGCAGCGTTTCCACCTCTCTAACCCTTCCATGAAAGCCCTGGGAGTGTCAGGGTTCTGTGCTGAGCTGCTAAGGGGCAGATCAGCTGCTCAGAGGGAGAAAACATTTCTTTTCCCATAAGGAATTGGTCTCAGAAACTCATGGGAGTGGGGAGATGTGTTAGTCTGGGTAGACTAGTGAAACATATCCATAGAAATTATATATATATATATATATATTTTATATATAGGGTAAGTGAGAAATCTTCTCAACCCAGTACTGTCCAAGCCTCTAAGTCCAACATTAGCCACCTGACACCAATCTACAAAATCGTCCTCCATCTCACAAAATACATGCAATACCAACTGCAGGGGGAAAGCCAAATCCATAAGCATGTGTGCCTCTCAGCACTGGCAGGGGTCTCCACACAGCTGCTCCAACACCCAGGGCTCCATCAGGTAGGTCCATGTGGCTTCTCGTCAGGTATATCTCGCAGGAGGGGAGCCTTGCCAGCTGAAGCAGGGAACTGGCTAAGGCAGTTGCACACTGGTCCAACCACCGGAGACAAGAAACCCCAGAACCAGAAAGGCGAGGCTCAGTGAGCCATTTATCTCCCTGCCCTTCAATTAATCCCACAAGTATTCATCGACCAGGTTGGCACAATAAACTATCTCAGGTCGACTCCATAGAATCGACTCCATAGCTGTGAGGTGTGGAGGAGGCAACCCTTCCATGACAACATCAGTGCTCTTTGATTGACACCACATCAAAACAGCAGAGTATCCCTGAGGGACTCAAATTGTTTACCTTTTAAATGTTCATTGATTTGGGGGAACAAAAGGAAATTGAAGGGGTAAGATCAGGACCGTACAGGGGACTAGGTAAATTTCCCAATGAATTGGGAATTCCCCAAGGATTGGAGTGGTCTTGATGTTAAAAATAAAATCACAAATCTTTTGTGCTCTTTTGACCTTTTTCAATTAACAATTGAAGTTTGCTTAAAACTTCTAATAAGCCCCAGTGATTGCCCAGTGCCCAACCAAAAAAATCTATGAAGAATATCCCTTGGGGATAAAAACAAACAAAGTTCTGCCACAAACTTCTGAGCTGACCTCACTGCTTTGAATTTAACTGCTCCTGTAGACCCATCTGAAGCCATTGTTTTGACTGGATCTTGCTCTCTGCATTGTCTTGATAAATCCTAGTCCCCAGTTAAGGTTCATTCTGTTAAATTGTCTTCATTACTTTTATTTTAAAATTAGTATCTTTTGCCATCTCATTTGATCTCGGTCTTTTGAAATTCTAAATTTCCTTCTAAAAACCAATACCTCCCACATGTCAAACTTAATATTCTATAGATGTGTTTGTCTGGAAACAGTTGTTATGGGTTCATTAGTTCTAATCTTGCTTCAAAGATCTGCTCTGAGCTGCTCCCTGTTACTCCCAAAGCACCTTTGGCACACACCACGCTGAAAGCTTGCAGAGGTCGAGGTTTCCTTCACATTGAAAATGCTGAACCCTGACATGCCAATGTCGGTAGCTATCACATCGACAGTGAGTCTACCAGACTTCTTCTACCAGTTCTGGACTTCTTCCTTCCTTGATCACACAAGCCTCAGTGCAAGTGTATAATGTACTTCAGAGCTCTGCTGATTGATCTCTATTACAATTTATTTTTGCATTGTTTTCTTCTCCTCACTTAAAAAGTGTCTTCTGTGCCTTTCATATTATTTTTTGTGAAAATGTCACCATAGGCTTTGCTGGACTCAAAACCTGGTGAGAAGGTACACATTTTCAACCTGTCTTGTAGTATTTACTGAACACTAGCAGTTTAGATAGACTTACTTTTTATTTGCCAAGTTTTTACTGGTTTTTGAATTGAAATACTGTATATACTTGAGTATAATCTGACCCAAATATCAGCCGAGGGACCTCATTTTACCACAAAAACGGCATTTAAAATGTTGAAGATGGATATTGGGCCTCCACTCAAGTACTCCCTCAATGCAAAAACACTTTGTTCTATTAAACTAACATTCCGTGATGCTCACATTCCTGACATGATCGCTGAAAACCAAATAGGTGCATAAGCAATCCAAAGACCATCTGTAGGCAACTGGACAAGCCTTTACAGGAGGGTCATGGGGAGAAAATGAGCCAATCAGGGTGCAGTGTAGCAGCGATGAAAGACAATTTTCTTCTGGTTCTTAAATGCTGCCCCCACCTCCCATCATGATCCCAATTCTACCTTACAAATCTGGCAGACCAGAGGATGTGCACTGGTGCAGACGGGGACCGGGAATCCAGGACAGATGACCCCTTAGGACCAGTGGCGATACCGGGAGGATGGAGAGAAGGTGGAGTAGAAAGGGGGGACCAATTACAAGGATCTACATGCAACTTCCTCCCTGGGGGATGGACAGTGTAAGACATGACAAAATGATCATATATAAATTACCGAAGGCTCGTGAGGGAGGGGGTATTGAGGGAGGGAAAATGAGCTAGTACTAAGGAAGGGCTGTAGTAGAAAGCAGATGTCTTGAGAGTGATGAGGGCAGCAAATGTACGAAGGTGCTCGACAATGGATGTAAGATGAATTTTGGTGAGTTGTGTGAGCCCCCAATAAAATGATCTTTTTTAAAATGGGAATGGAGAGAGACCCTACCTCATAGGCTTGCAGTGATCAAATACAGTAGTGAAGTGCATATAACACAAACATCTAAGCAATTGCTGCTAGTACTGATCATGAGTCATAGTTTAAATATCACTCATTGGAATTGTAAATCGAGATCTGATACCATCTAAAATGGTAATTAGTTTTAAGAGTTGAAATACCATATATACGTGTGTGTATAAGCCGGGTTTCTCAGGACATTTTAAGAATCATTTTATTGGGGACTTGTACAACTCATCATATTCTATACATACATTGTGTCAAGCACATTTGTACATTTGTTGCCATCATTCTCAAAACATTTACTCTCTACTTTAGACCTCAGTATCAGATTTTCCCCCTTCTCCCAGCAGGAACCCATGATAATTTATAAATGCTTATTTTGTCAGGTCTTACACTGTCCGATGTCTCCTTTCACCCACTTTTCTGTTGTTCACCCCCCAAGGAGGGGGTTATACGTAGATCCTCGTGAGTGGGTCCCCTTTCTACTCCACATCCCTCCATCCTCCCGGCATTGCCACTCTCATCACTGGTCCTGAAGGAATCATCTGTCCTGGACTCCCTATTTTTCAGTTCCTATCTGTACCAGTGTACATCCTCTGGTCTAGCTGGATTTATAAGGTAGAATTGGGATTATGATAGTGGTAGCATTGAAGAACTAGAGGAAAGTTTTATGTTTCATCCTTGACCGGGGTCTACTCCACATGACCTTCTGTGAGGGGATGTCTAGTTGCTTACAGATAGGCTTTGGGTCTCCACTCTACATTTCTCCTCATTCACAATGATATGAATTTTTTTGTTCTTTGATGCCTGATACCTGGTCTCTTTGACATCTCATGATCACACAGGCTGGTGTGCTTCTTCCAGGTGGGCATTGTTGCTTTTCAGCAAGATGGTCACTTGTTTACCTTCAAGCCTTTAAGATCCCAGACACTATATCTTTTGATAGCCAGATACCATCAGCTTTCTTCACCACATCTGCTTATACACCCATTTGTCTTCAGTAATTGTGCTGGGAAGGTGAGCATCATGGTCATTCCCATTTTACAGGAGAAACAGGCAGAGAGGCACAATCAGTAACTTTCCCAATGTCACCCAATTACGTGGTAAGGATTTGAAGGCATGATTTTGCCTCCCGAATCTATGCTTTTGAACACAAGCTATTTTTCACCCCACTCAGAATACTTGTGTAGGCATTCTTTATCATTTCAGGTTATTCTAAATGCTTCTATAACTTATTAAATATACATACAAGAGCCCTAAAAAACAAACTCATATCAAACAGATGTTTATGCACAGTGGCCCAATAGGACAGAGTCCCTGTGAGTTTCTGAGACTGTTTCCGGGAATAGAAAGCCCCATCTTTCTTGGGAACAGCATTGGGTGGTCTTGAACTGTGGACTTTTTGATTAGCAGACCAATGTGTAACTCCAGGACTCCTACAGCAGTCCTCCCAAGAGGGAAGCAATGTGACCATTTACCAGGTGGAAAAAGTAGGCCTAGGGAGTGTAACTTACCCAAATTGGGATTTGTGTGTACCATCTCATCCAGTAGCACGTGGTTTCCCCAATGAGAGAGTCAGGTTAGCATGAACTCTGAGACTAGCCTCTCAGCAGATGGTTCCCTGTATTCCAAGATCTTCATCCAACACCACCACCCTACCCACCCAGCCCCTGCAGTGCAAACTACTCCCTGGCTGCTACAAGTTTTGTGGCCCAGTTCCCCTGGATCTTTGGCCATCTCCCCAGCGACAGTTGCTAGAACTTAAGCTTTGCTCATGCGGGAAGACCATTACAACCATCTCCTGGCTGATTTTGACCAGGTTCTTCTTGTGTCTACCTAGGGTCCATTCTCAGTACCACTGTCACGGTGAACCACTAAACAAAAACTTAAAAGAAACCTCTGCTCAACCTTTCCAGTGGCTTCTCAGCTTAGGATGAAACCCAGGTCTCAGATAGCCCAGAAATTTCTGGCCTCAGTTCCCATTATGCTTGTTTGTCCCTTCCTCTGCTCCAGCTGCTAGGCCTCCCCACGGTCTCTCAGAAGTCAAGCACAAGCCCTCAGAGCCTGTGCTCTCCCCCTTTGTGTATATTGAGGAGGAAGGGACAGTCTGTACATCCTGCCTCACTTCCTCAAGTGGGGTTCTTTATCAAACGCTTCCTAAAACACTTTCTCCTCCACTCCAACACCTCGCTCCCTTCATAGCACCCATCACCACCTGTCATAAATACCTGCTCGCTGCCAGTCCCGACACTGCTGCCACCACCGCGTCGGCACTGACTCACAGCAGCCAGGGATGGCACAGAACTGTGCACAGTGGATTTCCCAGGCGGGACATTTTTTGAAGCAAACCACCAGTGTGTCCTCCCCACAGCCCCAGGGTGGGGGGGTGATGCACCATTTAGTCAGCAGTTGAGCTCTCACCACGCGTACCACAGTTCCCCCAGACACGGCCCCAAAGCAGACCCGGTTCATTAGTGCTACCGTCTAGTACTGACCACACAGAGGGCACCCAACGTCACGTGGAGCGTGCATGCTGAGCTCCGCCATCCAGAAACGGCCTGCGAGGCCATCTGATAAAAGTGAACCTGCAGAATGCCGGGCGTGGCGACACAGGACAAGAGGACCTGGGAACTCCAATTCATCTCCTGAGCCCCAGACATACAGGCAGCAAAAGAAATGCTGAGGAGGAGCACTCTAAGAGAATTTTATTCTAAGCACATTGGCCCAATGACTCTCCAATCTGCAGGAGAAATCCACTCCCCACCCCAAGCACTGCATCTCAACCAGCCTTGGTGCTGACAGGAATTTAAGGACTTCTGGTGAGACAGTGGGTTAAGCATCAGGCGCCTACTGATGATAGTTGTCATGAAAGCTCAATGAAAATCACCCGGCTATGCTCGTCCCTTCCTTAGTCTCTTGTGTTCTCCATTGTGCCTGTTCCCTCCAGGCCCTTGAAGCCACCCTTTAAAAAGTGAACTCACTGGAAATGAGGGGGTTTTTAAGCCCCCAGCTGTCAGGACACTGGTGGTTCAGTGGTAGAGTTCCTTCCATGCAACTCCGGCTGCTCCATTCCCTGGGACACTGTGGGCGCATTAAAGGCTTGCAGCCAGATGAGGGTGGGGTAGGGAGACTTAGCCATCTACTTTTGAGACACAGTGAAAAATCTTAGGATCATAATCGTCCCTGACCTATCATCTCTTGCCCTGTGCACAGGGCGGCCCTATAGTGGACATACCCGCTTCAGACACAATTTCATTTTGTGCCTTTGAAGGCATCGTCAGGGCTGCCGATGGCAGTGTGATGGGCTTGAAGCTTCCATGCAGTGTTCTTGAAAGGCCAGTGGAATGATACAAGGGGCAGCTGATTCCTGCTCCTTCCCTTCCCTGTACCTCCACTTGACAGAGCCCTGATCAGGAATTGGGCTGCTAACTGCAGGGTCAGTAGTTTGAATCGGCCAGCCTTCTGAGGGTGAAAGATGGGCTGAAGGGAGATGTGGCTCTCTCCTCTGAAACTTTGAACTACAGTAGAACCCTGGATCTCGATGCTAATCCATTCTAGAACATCAAGATGTGATGCAGTCAAGTTCTGAATCATTTTCCCCATAAGAAATGAAAAATGGATTAATCAATCCGGGTTTTAACCTAACCTTGCCTTTTTATACAAAATCCCAAAGTAATTAAGTTCAGAGTTAAATAATATAAATAAGAAACACATTTAAAAAGTTTTTAACAACCACAGTCTGGTCCATACCTTGAGGTTGATGAGGATCTGGATCTGTGGACACGGATGTGGTGAGGAGGTACGGAGAGTCACTGTTTGGAAGGGGAAACCCCTTCCATAAAACCAACTGGAAGCTTTTCCCTTCTGTGCCTTTTCCCACTAGGACCTGACTGGCTTTCTCTAAAAAGAAAAATCTTTCTGATGTGGTCTGGTGTTTCCTTAACTGTTTTCTAAAAGGGTTTATTAAATTATCAATGATATTGATAACACTGTTAACTACTTCTTTATCATTCTTTTCAGAAAAACTTTTGACCCATGTTTTTTAATCTAAAAAGTCCAAAAGGCCACAAATACTAAGAAAATTATGGCAAACGCTTGGAACACAGCTGCAAAAGGTTTAAATGCCAACACTGAATGGCCCACACATGAACTGCTCGGGATTCTAAAGTTGTATTTAAACTCCAATACAAAATTTTCTTAACATTTCATGTTGAAATCCGATTATCAAGTATTGATACAGATCGAGGACCCGGGTTAAACTGTACTTGAAAACCCTAAGATCCAGTTCTGCCTTGTCCCGTAGGGTCACTGACAAGGTACCGACTTGGCGGTAGGGTTTATAGTCCTCTTGGAGCAGGAAGGATACCTGACTGGAGAAGGCACAAAGGGCGAGTTGGAACGGCCAAGGCTCATAAAGCAATGTTCGATTTTCACTCCCCAACAAAACCAGCCAACTTTCAGATTCCCTCTGTAGCACTTCAGAGCCACTTTGAATGGGCGTTTCTTAGGAATCGGCGCCCTCAAACTTTTCCTTCTCCCGTCCCACTCCCAGCGATCTGTCTACAATTGTTAACCTACTCTGCCCCAAACGAATGCCACGGCATGAACTCTTCATGATGTACGACAACGGGGCAGGGCTCACAGCAGAGAACGGTATCACAGCCACTCGGGACGTCTACTACGTGCACGACAAAATTAGACCAGAAAATGAGCAAATTGGTGACTCACGTGCTTCATTTCCTAAAATAGCAATCGGGCTGGCACTTTTGAGACGCCGCATGGTGTTACTCGGAGAGCGGCATTCTCGACGGGCTGCTCAGGCCCGACAAGCAGCGGTGGGGCAGGACGGGCTTCCACGGGTCGCTGAGACGGCGGACGGCAGCTGTGCAGCCATCTCTTTCGGAAAGCTCCTTTGGTTACGGGTTCTGACTTCTCCATACTACTGTGTGGCCCAGCCACCGAGGGGCCAGAGTCCCTCTGAACAGACGGCGCTTCCTTTTCTCCTTGTAAGTTTACATTACATTCAATATTCAACTTTACCCCCGTATTCCGAAGTCTTAGTTTAAAAGTGTTTCTGTTTGAGAATAATGAGCAAGAGCGGAGGCTGGAGATCACTTTCCAGAGCAGGGAGAGTCCGCTCCCCAAAGGCCTATTCTCCGAGGTTCATTGTGTTGTGGTGCATGGAGCAGCAAGGTTCCCAGCCGAGCTCGCCTAAAGAGGGGGTTGAGGGGGACTGGATCTTAAAACAATGCTGCATGGTAAATATGCGATGCTAAATCAATAGTAAACGATTTGAAAACAATGTAAGGGAAGGCTCAGGTACCTTCTGCTAATCTTCTCTACCCGTCTCCACGCCCCCAGCCTTTACTAATAACTTGCAAATTGGCAGTAAAGTGGTGTTGGCACGCGTGTGTTTCTACCTAACGTATTTCGGATTCACAGCTGACTGATTTCATGCACTCGATACTCTCACGTATTGGCACTTTTCTAGGCCAGTCCGCCTGGTCCTCGAACAGGAGGCATGCGCCACCCTGAGGGCAGTGGTTCCCGGACCCAAAGACTTGCTGCTAGATGTTCAGGATTCCAGCTGCAAGATGGGTAAAATGTAGGCAACACCTACACCATGTTGCCCCCAAAATTGTTTGAATAATAAATGGAAACATTTATGAAGCACCTTTACATACTGACACTGAACAATGTAAAATGTGAAAGTAACACGCCATACACCTCAAACGTAACACCCAGTGAAAACCCATTAAGCCAGGGCAAACTGATATCCATGAAAATAATAAGGTTGTTAATTTACAAAAATACAATTTCTCAGTTTACGTAAAAATGATTTAATATCGTGTACCTTAAAAACGGGTAAAACTGACAAAGTATACTGGGTTAAAGACTAAATATTCTTCCGAACAATGGCAAATGTTCAAACAATTCAAATATGTGTCAATTTAACACTCAGTCCCTCTATTGTGTACACCCTATCTTAACTCCCAACGACTGCTCAAAGATAGCACAGTCAGGGGCTTCCTTGGTAGGCATCACCATCTGCGCCAATATTCCAACCAAGCTCATTTTTTCCCTTAAACTTACCTGGTGAAGCTATCTGCTCAAGACAAAAAGGAACAATTTTAACAAGTTAGTTTAGCTTCATAAAGAGTCTAGAAGGTAGCAACAAAGTGCGATGGTAAGCATTTTTGCAAATTAAGTTAAAACAAATGCATTTTCCACTTTATTAAATTATATATACTTCAGTTAGCAAGAAATAACAACGATGATAAAAAGAAAAGGTGTGTCAGACCAGAATACCATAACAAAAGTTTTGTGGAAGCTGCATTTTATTTGAAAATCCACCCATTTTTGCTAACATACATTTTAATATTGTAAACAAAAATAGAATCTGCAGAGACAATGCAACAAGTATGCTTAAACTCATGTACAGAATTGCTTTCCTACAATGAACTGTCCTTCTCAAAGCCCCTTTCAACCCAAATGTTAAGATGTATTTACACAAAGCACCGATCAACAGTGCAGTTTAATTGTTCATTAACTAAACTCTTGGCTAGACATTAACTTTAAAGATACTATTTCCCCTTATTTAAAAGGTACATGATCATAACATGGCACAAGCCAAATAAAAGGTTCCAGGGTTTTTGTGTCCCCTTCCCTCCCCCGAATACCTCCTAGAGTTTACTGAAAAGAAGGAAAGTCTTGCAGTGAAAGCAATTCCTCACATTCATTTTGGAAAGGCCCTAATGTCGAATGGAAAATAATGACATGCCAAGCACAAAGCAGTAAAGTTCCTTCCCGGTGCACTAATGCTGAATTTTAAATGTAGTGCTTTTCCTAGTCAGTGAACTGTTCCCTTACAAAATCCTAGGCACAGAATTGACTATAAGGATTAATGCATTTATAATGCTTCCCTAATTCCCATAGAGACCGAGAAGTCTTAAGAGATTCAGACCTATGGACTTGCCTTGAAATATTTAGTGCTCTGTATGTCAGCTGAAAAGCATTCTGAATCAGATTCATTCTTGTGGATAAAAATCAAACATACTGTGTACATCCATACTCATTTTTCATAAGGAGGTTTGATACAATATTAAATGTTACATAAATTGATAATCATAAATAAATACAAATACATAAGGAATGTCTACTGCAAACTGAATATATAATTTTTTTTAAAAGAAAAGTTAATTTCAGTTACTGTTCCTGTGTCTGTCAGGACTGGAGAAAAGAAAGATACTGTATAATTAAGAATTATGATTTTTATCCCCCCCCCTCCCCCCCCCCCCAAAAAAAAAAGAGTCCTCTTGAATTGCAGGAAAGGACACAGTTCTTCTCTCCAGGCAGCTTTTCCAAATGTAAATTTCACACTTTCCAAATAAGGGCTTCTTTTGGTAGGTTATTGATTATGGATATTAATAGGAGTTGAAAGAACTGAAGGGTTAGTCACCAAAAAAGACAGGTCTTAGTCTTAAATCATGGCCATTCTTGGCTTTATAAGCTACGAATACGTTCTCCTATCGACTAGCCCCAATTCCCTCCACGGGCCTTCCCGGGTCACTGTCGCATTCTAATGGAAGAAGAGAGTTTAAGAGACAGCAGTTCGGATTTTGCTGGAAGTAAGGATTTGCCGCTTGAGCACTTGTCTTTTTGAAATAATTCCATTCTTTCCATCTTAGTTACATAAATTGTATCTGGAAAAAAAGAAAAACAGTGACGTTAATTTCCTGCACTGTAAGATAGCTTCTCACAAATAAAAACTGCCCAGAACACTGGCTCAGTCATGCTTACTGCATGTTCATTGGAAATCCCGATTTTAAAACAAATTCAGTATTATCAGCTGATCATGTACTGGAATTTAATATTTGAAATATAATAACTTTCTAATTAGTAAACACCAAGGGGGTGGGGCGGGAAGGAGGGAAGGAAACAAAGATGATGTGAACAAATGACTTTTCTACCATAAGTTCATAAAATCTTTCCAGGAGCATGAAGTATTCCACATAAACTCTTATTTGGCAAGGCACAATTTTAAATACTATTTCTAAATTAATACCATAAAATTAGAAGTAAAAAGGGAACAGCAAAGTTAAGCTTGCTAAATCATTTCCTTCCTAACAGGGAAGGTCAAGGATCTATAAAGAAACCATTTACAGTGATATGTAAATGCTCATTCCAAGAAACTTCACTCATGACTTCCCTAAACCTGTCCTTCCCAAGAAATTAATCAAGGAGCTATGCTAATTAACTTACCAAATCAGAAGAGTACAGGCTCCTAGAATATACATGATGCATTTAAACTGGGGACTAGCACCCAAGAAGAGCAGATTATAGTGTGGGTCACATATAGGATTTCTTCTATTAAAAAGGGCTAAAACAGTTACTTGACCTTAAATAAAATGCTAACCAAAGACTATCCTTTGACAATGTTCCCATTTTTTAATTGAAAAGGGATACATAAAAACATATGACCCTTTACAGAAACTGTTGGAATGAATTCTTCAAAACGCTGGTTATGATTATATTCACACTAACGGAATGAAGCTGCTCATCAAGCTCTAATCCAATGTGCGGAACTGTGGGCTTGTTCACCCTGGGTTTCCAGAGTGACTAAAATGCCCAGCTTTTAAAAAGGGGGCATTTGATCTCAGCTGCTGTGGGCACTGACTGCCCGCACATAGATACACATGGAAGATGCTCCTTGGATTTCACACCTTCTGATTATGTTAAATGCATTTTCCAAAGTTGATTCTCCTCATGTCCTATCTTGACTTATTTTACTTATCATCTAAGAAATAGAGCAGAGGGCAGGAGAGCCTGGAATCCTTTAAAGAAACAAAGGAGAAGAGTGAATTGTGCTTCATGTATGGTGATTTAAAAAAAATGTATTTCAGTCCCCGGTGCCCCCAACAAGCAGCAATACCTAAAGTGACTTATAAGAAATCCTCCAGAGAGAGCTCTGCAAAGGGGTCCTTTCCTGAAGCTCTGTGAGGACTGTGACTGGAGGGGCTGGACGCTGCCGAGAGCTGGGGGAAAGAAGACAGAGAGAGGGAGAGAAAAAGGGCTCAGAATGACAGAACATGAAAGCAGGAAATGTAATGAGAGAAGAAGTGGCTTGGCTTTGTCATCTTTAATCATTATAAAGGCAGCCTTTGTAGAAAATGGAATAACTAAACCAGAAAGTTCACTCACATGTCAAGTTAAAGGGTATCAAATGGCATGTGCTTTTTCAGAATGCAAATTCTTGCTTCTGAAAATTTACAAAGGAATGGTCTTTTTGCCCAAAGAGATCGATACAGGCTGACAGGTGGGTAGACTTTGTTGCCTGTGTTGGGAGGTAGGGTAGGGGTAGTGAAGGCAGGAAGAGGGTACAGCCTTTTCTTCTCTTGTTTAATTGAGCAAAGATGGTTTTTCTGTGCCATGGCTCCTGTTTGAGGCTGTGCAAACTCAGAATTCCCTTCCTTCTCCGAAAGAGGGGACCCCTCTCCCTAGTGCTTACACTCTTCACCCATAGGTGTTCTGTGGCCTCTCTCTCTGGACACGTGAGAGCTGACCTGTAGTTTGGGAAATGAACAGGACCTGAGGAGTTACCTATTCTAACGCTCACATACTGGGACTGATTTTGGGATCTATAATAGCTTTACTTTTGCTTTCTATTTGATTATGTCTTGAGTTCTTAAGAGTTTCTATAACTTAATTTGAATACACTCTAAGGCAG
Organism: Nesogale talazaci; assembly: GCA_004026705.1. Classification (NCBI taxonomy): domain Eukaryota; kingdom Metazoa; phylum Chordata; class Mammalia; order Afrosoricida; family Tenrecidae; genus Nesogale; species Nesogale talazaci. The sequence continues at coordinate 3,851 of PVJH01011594.1, read as the reverse complement.
CTGATTGGTGAGCTTGGTAACAAATCTTTTGTATTCTCCAAAGAAGCACAGTCCCTGAAGCACCAAGATGTTAGCTTTATATCTCCTTTACCAGGCTGATTTACATGTATTTCACACAAAACAACAGTCTTTTGTGCTTGGAATACAACTTCAATACAACTGTTAAGTTGCCTTGCTTCAGATTGGGAAATACAGGGTTAATATGAAACAAACTATCCTTTTGGGAATGTTTAATCTACAATTAAATCAGTGTTGACCAAATGGAAGTAATCTCAATTTGGACTTCAACATTCAAACTCTATAAAGTTTTGTGCCTCTAAATCGGTCTAGTTGGCCCAAGGCAGTGGTCTCATTTTTTTTTTAGCCTTTCCTTTCTTGTCCCATCACCCCTGTAATCTTATTAGTGGTAGAGTCCTTTGTCTAATCCCTTCCTGCTTCAGGTCTGTTTGAGGAGGAAGGAGGGCAGGGAGTGGGAAAGATAAGGGAAGGAGGCAGGCAGCTGCAGCTGCAGCAACGTGTCTGGGTTTGAGGTTTCAGATGTCTTCCACCTACTCCCACCAGAGGGCAGTGATGTCCCTCAAATGTCTTCCATCCAGAGATGAAGTTGCACCCTAAATCGAAAGCCCCCTTCCCTGCTCCAGTCCACCCACGGATGGTCACTCAGAGACAGGATGAGGTCAAGGGAAGTAATCACCAGACATCAAGCTTACAGGAGTCAAATGTGACACACTCATCGTCAAGATTAACTGGGGTTCAGTCCAAAGCAGAGAAATGATTTTCTCTTCTGCTTGAAGTTCAAACAAAACAAACCCAGATCACACCCAGAATCACGAGCTCCCGGAGGAAACATCGTCTTAAATCACATGTTTCCATGAGGGCAGCAGTTAAAAGACCTGAAAGGCGAGAGGAAAAGGTCCCTGAAGAACACTCTCCCCGCAGCGAGGAGCGGCTTCTCTTCTCAGTGACAGCTGCTTCAAGTCAGCAGGAAAGGCTTGGACATGGTTCAAAGGATCAATTCCCCATGGGGGCAAGCGCGTTGTTTCTAGTGCTTCAGACAGTCTCTCTGATTGGTAAACTACACACCTACAGATGTCTTATGTCTACAACTCTAAAGCAAAATTAAAGTCTGATTGACACCATCAATGAGAAAACAAGGTTTAACAGGCCTCAAAACCAATCTTGAAAGAGGAAACTGTGGCCTGACTATAGAAACTGTTTGACTGACTATAGAGAGCTTCCAGGAGCGGTTTTCCCAGCACCTGCCTCAAGCACCTGTCCCCGTGGCTCTGGGCCCCAGTCTTGCTAAAGCACAGTCAGCCCAGGGAATAAGCAAGGGCAGAGAAGAAAGGAACCGTGCCGCAATCGCCCCACGCTTGCTTGCCCAACGCAGGAAGCAAAGGAACATGACGGAGCACTGAAGGCCTGGCTGGGGAGAAGCCCAGGGTCCCCTGAAACGCAAAGGGCTGGTGGTCATGTACTGTGCATAAATCAAGAACATATAGGGTTGCTAAGAAACATAAAAAGGCAAGATTGAAACACTAGATAGTAACAAAAGCACTAATTATTATGAAACTGCCCTACTTTACAATCTAGCATATGGCAAATCATACTTGATGCTCCCACTCAAACTCTACTATAAACATGCAATCACCTAAAATCTATAACAAATATAAGTACAATTAAAAAGAGCCTTAACCATTCACTTCCTGCAACAAAATTCATACAGAATTAGTGAAATTAAAACCAGTGCATTTATTTTTTTCTCCAATGCTGATGACACTCTTGGGAGCCTGGTAGTACTGTAGGTAAACTGTTGGGCTGCTAGCCATACGACTGGCAGGCCGAACCCACAGGATGCACTGTGGGAGAAAGACAGGTTGTCTGCGCTCCGTGAAATGTACTTCTCGGAAACCCCGAGGACTGCCAGGAGTTAGAATTGAGTTGGTGGCAACGACGTTCCTAAGAGCACACATAGAGGTGCTGGGTGGCACAGTGAGCTAAGTGCCTAACTACTCATCAAAAGGTTAACGGTTTGAATTCACCTTTGTTAAGGTCACACATTGGGTACGAATGGGGTAGCCATGTGTCGAAGTCAACCTGACAAGCTGTGCAGTTTGTTTACATGAAAAATATATGTCTTTTAAATAAAATGGTCAGTTTTACAAGTTTAATATATACATGATTTGTCTTCCTTTCTTACTTTAAAGGAAAACTAAATATCAAAAAGGTGAAATAAAATATTGCCCTCATTTACAAGTGAGGGCAACTATTAGCTAAAATGCCTCTATTCATTTTAATCAATGTTTCAAGAAAAACATATTAAAATCTTACAGAATTCTAACATTAGAAAAAAAACTATCACCAGAGGAACATTTTTGTTGTTATGTTGCATTTAGTAAAGACAAAACACAGAGATAATTAACTTTAAAAAATGCAAACATGCCTAAGAAATTTTTAATAGAGTTAGATTTTGAACATCACAAAACAAAAACTTCATGTTAGAACAAGAAGGTACAGTATTCCCAGAACATAAAGCGAATGCAACGGAAAGAGTACAGGATGGGACAGGGCTCACCATGTAGGACTAGCTTCCGACAAAGTGCTGGCCTTGCAGCGCACTGCAGAGCCTCCCTCAACAGCCCTGTCTGTACATCTTAGAGAAGCTTCAACTTTGTCACTCACTCACTCACTCACAAGCCTCCACAGCAAATATTGCACAGGCTCCTATCAGTACTGCCTTGAGGATCAAATCAGAACAGATTAAAGCATAAGCCATGAAAAAACAGTAACAGATTTAATGATCAAGGGCTCTTGAGAGAGGAAGGGTGGGAAAAAGTGAGCTGATATGAAGGGCTCAACTAAAAAAGAACATGTTTTGAAAACGATGACAACAAATGTACACATGTGCTTGACACAATGGATGGATGGATGTACGGATGGTGATGAGTTGTACGACTCCCAATAAAATGATCTTTTAAAAATCAGTATAGCACCCTACACTGCATAGCATATAAGAGCAGCTTAACCTTCCCTGCTACTTACCACCAAACGTCCATCTATCTGGTCTAACAGGCCTGCTAAAATGCTATAAATTGGTGCTGTTCTTGCTGTGTGCTCTGCATTTTGTTTTGTGAGGATTCTTCTATTTATTTAAAAATCTTATTTTACTTTTGATTGTTGAGGAAAATAAACACGGCAGAACGTATACAAATTCCCCTGCCCATACCATTCCCTGAACTCTTGTTTAATAATTAGCTGTTGTGTGAGCATTGAAAGCATACTAAATCCAAATGGTTTTTGGTGAAAATCAGGTTCTCGAAAATGGGATAGGATGTAAGAATATATTGTTTTCTCTCCATTTTTAAGTCGCAGCCTTTTAGAGTTTAATACATTTAAACATTTTAAATGAATCTAATAAGTCATGTAGAAATATATCAACCTAACATATAAATAAATGTACATACACTAGGGGTACTTGGATTAAAGTATTTTCCTGATAGGGCTGTAGAAAATAACATTTCCAAGAGACCACAGAATAGTTTTAAACAAGATTCTCTATTGAGATGGTGACAGGAAGTCATTTTTGGACAAAGTCTGAACACAAGCCATAAGAGATTTATTTGATTCCAGCTATACATAAAGATAAGTCCATGAAGAAGCACACTAGCATGTGGAATCATGAGATGTCAAAGGGATGAGATATCAGGCTTCAAGAACTCAAAAGCATAACTTTGCATGCTCACTTTACTGATATGATCCCTGAGGACAAATGTGTGCATATGCAAATGTGGTGAAGAAAGCTGATGGTGCCCGGCTTCCAAAAGATATAGCGTCTGGGGACTTAAAGGCTT
>PVJH01011593.1:0-68095 GCA_004026705.1 Nesogale talazaci | reverse complement strand
ACCCTAGGGAGTGTGAATCAGGGTCTCCTCGAATCAGAACAGGCTCAGGGACAGCCAGAAAACCCAGGAGATCCACCGATGCTCAGGAGGGAACTGTTGCAACCAGGGATCCTGGGGTGCAGCCAGCAGTTGGTAGCCAGCTCCTGACAAAACTGATGGCTTGAGAGGGGCTGCCTTGCCATTCACAAGTCCGTCTCTGCGAGGGTTTCAGAGGCACGTTGCATTCTCCAACTCTCATTTTCTACAGGGGAGGCAAGTGCCTTGGGGGCATTTGCATGTGTCGCCAGCTGCCAGTGGGGCAAAATTAGACCCCATCGCTGTGCAACTTCATAGGTTTTCTGGGCTGCTGGAAGACACCATCAGTACTTTCACGAGTCGTCTGCCCCTCTCAGGGTCATTAGCCAACCCTGGCCTTTAGAGGCGGGCCCTGTTGTCACTTGTCTGAAAGGTCGCATGCTTCAGGCCTGCCAAGAGGAGAGAGGTGCATGCCTGTCGCAGGCCCCGGTGTGAAAGGGGGAGTTCGGCTGCAGGCGGAGGGGACTTCCAGCGGAAGTTTTGAGCGTCCCGACGCTCAGGAGAAGGAAGGGTGCGTGTGGTCAGTGCATGGCCGAGCAGATTCACCCTGCTCTGGGACCAGTGTCTTCTACGGAACTCTGGTCATGTCTCAGATTCTGCAAGGTGCCTTCTTTGCACGGCTCCTTTCTCTCCCCTGCTTCCCGTTTTACATAAGAGGCTGAGAGGAGACGGAGCCCGTCTGGTAGAAATCTCGCTTTCCAGGTGAGAGTCCTGGGTGCATTTCTTGGCCAATGTGCCTCAGGCTCCCTCAGGACCCGTCATGTGTCATGCCAGGCTGTGGTGCTGGGGAGGGCGAGCAGGCTCCAGATAAGACAGAGTAGGTAGAGAGGCCAGCACTGTGCCTGGCTCCTGGCAGCTGCCCATTGTCATCCTGTGGTTGACCATAAAGGGGAAGGTAGCTTCTCCTCTTGGCTTGTGTGCTGGGTTTCAGGTGCCAGGCAAGTGACTTCACGAGCCCCTGGGTGCCTCAGTTTTGTTTTCCATAGGAACCAAGACAGGAGGTTTGCCAGCCTTGCAGGAATTCCTCAGAGAGAGCACACATCAGCACCCAGTGCTCCCCAAAGTGGGCCAGACCACCCCCCACGGGACCCTGGGGCCGACTACAGACTCACTCACTATCATCCAATCCGTGCACTCACAGTGGCCCGAAAAGTTGAGCTCGAATCGCCCCTGTGAGTTTCTGAAACTGTAACTCTTTCTGGGCGCAGAAAGCCCTGTCATGCTCCTAAAATGATGCCACGGACCTGCAAACATGGCTCTTGTGGTTGTTGGTGCCATACCGTCACAGTGACCCATCAGGACCCAATGTCTGTAGCCACAACCAAAGGTCACATCGCCCGGTCTTGCCCCGTCCTCGTGATGAGTCCTGTGATGGAGCCTAGCCACAATGCCTGTCCATCCCATCAAGGACCTGTCTCTCCTCTCTATCCCTCCCCTTTACCAAGCATGACGTCCTTCTCCAGGGACCGGTCTCTCCTGGACTGTCCAAAATGCTCTGGAGACCACTCTGACCATACCTCTGTCCATCTGGCAGTCCACAGGACTTTCCAGATTCTCTGCCCACACCACCATTCTCCTTTGCCCTTGCCTAGCCAATGTCCAACTTTCACAGACAGGTGGGGCCATGGAAAAGACGCCTGGCTGGAATCAGGCTCACCTTAGTCCGGAAAGGAACACCCTTGCTTTTCAGGACTCTACAGAGGGCTTGTGCAGCAGATTTACCGAGTGCAAAAGGAGACAGCTACACTCTCCCATAGGTGATGGGCTACTGTAGTACAAAACTTTTCACTGCCAGAGTGGACACGGTAATTTTTTATTTTTTTCCTGAAAAGGGGACAATAGGCCAAATATGTTTGGGAACCTATCACCTAATCTCTCCCCAGAACTGAAGAAAAGATGATTTAAGCCTTCCTACCACCAGTGATAGGAAGTGGTCTTTGGGGGGGGGGGGCAAATTTGTCAATGGATTCATGTGGTGGGAGGACAAGGGGCTGATCAGTGTGATGTAGCAGCAATTAAACCAGACGGGCCAAGCCTCCCTGTCCCTGCAAGGGCTGCTGAGAATGAGATGGAAGATGCCAGAAAGTAAACTCCTGTAGTCAAAAGCTCTGGCTGAACTGCACAGGGAGGGGCCAGGGGGTCAAGGGCATGCAGATACACAGTGGGGTGTATTTAGAAGAAAGAGCTACCAAAAACCCAGGGTCAAGAATTCCACCCTCGATCGTCTGGACTCCATGAAGTAAAGGCGAGAAAGGGGTCCTTCTGGCTGCCCAGGGAGCAGCAGGGGCTTAGAAATTGAGAGCCATGTCTCCTGCCCCCGCCTCTGGGCAGAGCAGAGGTATGCAGGCAAAGGCCAACAGAGTGTCTCCTTTGAAGCTTTCTTCACAGTGACTGTCCCCAGGGAACACTACGTGGTTGACCATGGCAGCAACGTGACGCTGGAGTGCGACTTTGACACCGAAGGCCCTGTTGACTTAGACGCCCTCACCGCCCAACTGCAGAAGATGAAGAATAACACGGCCTTACCCAATGAAAGGGCCGTTCTGCTGCAGGAGCCCCTGACCCGGGGGCAGGCCTTGTTCCACATCACCCGAGCCCTGGTGAGTGACATGGGTCGGTATCACTGCCTGATTGTCTACAAGGACGCCTGGGACTACAAGTACCTGACCCTGGAAGTCAGAGGTGAGTCTCCCTCAGCACCTTCCCTCTCTGAGAGGGGAGAACCCATTGAAGCACACACGGGGATGGTGGCTATGGAGAGCAGGGTCACCTCAGGGGAAACAGGAACACCTGGTCAAAAATATGGTTGCCATTTGAGCAGAAGTCAGCTCAGATGAGGGTGAAGGTAGGGACCCCTACCAGCTGCCACAGAGACAATGCCAACTCAGGGAGACTGTGCCCCATCAGATTTCCAAGCGCTGTGATCACTCAGAAGTAGCCCAGCAGGCCTTTCTCCCATGGTAGCGTGGGTGGATGCGAACCACCAGTCTTCCCATGGCAATCTGCTTCCATAAGATCTACAGCCTTGGGTGGAGCAGTCTGAGCCTGTCCTGAGCCGGGTCTCTCTGGCCCCTGTGCCTCTGGGTTCAGGGCTCTCCTCATCTGTCCACCATAACACGAGCTAAGAACTGAAATCTGGAAACCGGAATCTTCACGGTCCTTTGTGTCCCCGTGGGAAGGAAAGTGTAACAACCACGAAGGAAGAGAGTCTGCTTCTCGTTGGCTTTGTGCTTGCCAAGTTCCACTGACTGCCCCGAATCAAACTGGGTTGGTCCTTCTCTGCTCCCGCCCCACCCAGGATGTCTCCAGACATCTCTTCTGTTGTCTGTAGGGACTGTGGCTCTTGACCTCTGAACCACGTTGACCTGGGCAGCGCTACTGCCACTCTGATTCGGTACAGAGACGTACTCAGCCAGAAGGATCAGACAACAGCAGGGTGACTGTCGTTGGTGCATGAAGTCCTAGCCAAGTTGGTTCACATGTCCCTAGTCTGCATGATAAACCACAAGGGAGGCGGGCGCTGACCACACAGTGCGGGTAGGAGGCTTAACCAAGAGATAAAGAACTGGGCATGGCTCCTGGCATGCAGGGACTGGCCTGCTCGTTGGCCAAAGGATCTTGATGGCTTCTGGTGAAGTGGTGTCCCTACACTGCCACCTCACCATGAGTCACCCCGGGGAACATGAGCCTCAACCTGACTTTTCTGGGCACCAACTGGGAGCTTCTGCATCCTCTGAAAGAGAATCCGAGCTCCGTTCTCATGAGCAGGAATAACCAGACATTCTCTTGGTCCCCCAGGGGGTACTCGGAACCTGCTCCCCTAAATCGCCACCCTTCCAACTGTATCGACTCCTATTTGAAGGGCAAACTTGAGCATCTCGGACGAACCACTCTCTTCCTCTTTCAGGCCACATGCTACCACTCCTTGGAACCTAGTCTCACTATTTTTCCTCCTCAGACTTGTTCTTTAAAGTCATGGTGTTCAAACGGGGATATTTGGGGATGACAAAGGCTTTCTAAGAGTGCAAGGGAGTGGCATTGCCAGGGACAGTGTCACCAAGACAGTAACTCATGGTGTCACCCTTCCAGCTCCTACCACAGACCCCCTCCCATACCAGACCACACAGAATTTTAGGCTGCTAACCCCAGGGTCAGTAGGTCAAAACCACCAGCTGTTCCTCAGGAAACAGATGAGGCTTTCCACTCCCATCGAGACTACAGCCCTCGAGGCCCACCAGGGCAGTTCTACCCTGCCGTCTAGAGTCAGTGTGTGTCAGAATTTATTCAAGGGCCATGAGTTGCGTTCTGATCGACTTTGATCATAAGATGGCAAGTACAGTTAGTTGCCAGATCCTAAAGTAAGTGAGCACAGAATCTTACTCTGGTAAGAATGTAGAGTCACCCGAGCTGGATTTGCAACTATAGTCAACTACCGAGCTATTTTTATTTTTAAAAGAATCCATTTCTGCTGAAGCTGCAAAAAAAAATTCTATAGCTGGTCCTTTGGGCCTCCTTCCCTCTGACAGTGCCATGCGGTGTGGTGCATGGCCCGGATCCAGCTTTAGGAAATAGGTTCCCGGGTCCTGTCTTCCACAAGTACCGTTTCTGAGTGTGGACGTGCATGAGAACAAGTTGCCGGGGGGAAGCTTTGGGGTTCCCCAGAGACACTTCCTCTTTCTGCTGCTTTCCACACTTCATTGAAAGTCTGGGTTCAGCTCCCATCCTGAATGCAGTGCCTTGTCCCCGAGTCTAAAGGGGCCAACGTGCGCAGCAAAAATATAGCTCTCTTAACCCCATCTACTCCTGAACAAATCCTTGTGCAAGTCAGTTGCTTTTTGTTTGTTTGTTTGTTTTAATGGAAATAAACGTGTATCAGTGGTTCCCAGGGGGTAGGGCCAGGCGAAGGAGGAGGGTGATTGCTGAAGGCGTACTGGGTTTCTGTGGAGAGTGATGGAAAATGTATGGAAATGGACAGCGGGGAGGTTTGTCCCTTATGGTGGATGTGATTCATATCACTGAACCATACTTTAGTGTAGCTAAAATGGGTCATTTTTCAAGACATATTTTACAAGGGGTAGGGGAGGTGGAGTTCTTAGCCCTTATCAAATTCAAACTCACTGTCACAGAGTTGGTTCCAGTGCATTGGGGTGCTAACCCAAAGATGTAAGTTCAAAATCACCAGTCTCATAATGGGAAAAAGATGAGACTTTCTACCCTGTAAAGATTTAAAGTCTCAGGACAGTTCTACGCTGCCCAATAGGGTCGTTATAAGTAGGCATCACTCTTTTTTTTTTTTTTTTTGTGGGCATCACTGCTCTCCAGTGGTGGGAGTAGGAGGTCCAGCCTCACTGTTGGAATTGGTATCACTCTTATAATTAAAAAGAAAACAGAAGAATCGACTGTGGATCTTGGTCTCATTTCAGCAATAAGTCACATACACTCAGAGATGCGTAAACAAACTGGAACAGGAGGCATGCCTGCCCATCTCATGAAGGTGCATGTTTTCAACAGTTGTTGGCTTTCATGTGTGTGCTTGCTTAGCTCTGGGACACAGTCTTATGACAGAATCACCTTGGAAGAACTTTGACAATACAACTGAATCCAAAGACAGGGCTCTGGAAATGATGCCCTGTGATATGGCTGAAAGAAGTCCACTTGGCTTACCTCGATGTGAGCAGGCCTACCCGGGGGTCTTTCCTGTGCAGAGCTAATCATCCCTGCTAGCAATAACTGAACATTTGTGACGGACCAGGCACCTTGCTCATTTCACTCACCCACCACCCCTGTGAAGTCTTACCATACCCCTTTTATCAATGAGAAAACAGATGATACAGAAGTGTCAGCTGTCGGCGCAAGTCATGTGTTGTTTCACTACACCAGACAAGTTCCACCGAGTGGAAGTGACAAGGGGATGAGATTTGGTTTGGCACAAGGATGGTGATCCCAGTGAAATCATCCTTTTCTTGTTGTGTAAGCATGGCTGGACAGAGCGACTGCGGCTGCTTGTGGATGGGTTGAACCCAAAGCTAGTTATCCATCAGGTTATTAATATTGTTATCAATGTGGTGGTGGTGGTAGTTGGGTGCCATTGAGTCAGTGCTGACACTCAGGGGACCCTGTGCCAACAGAGCAAAACCCTGCCGACCCTGCGCTGTCCCCACAACTCATCTTCTGCTTAAGCCCATGGCTGCCACCACTGTGTACCTTCCATCCTGATACTTTCATAGTAATGACAATGACATTCATATTGGGAGAGGAGATAGAAGGGCCCACGTCATAGGCTCAATGTGTCGAGTCGGTGGGAAGGCATCTGGGTGCAAAGTAACTTCAAAATACTTGAAACACAAGTCAGCAGCCCCACACGGAGTGATAGATAGCTAGGTCATCTCATGTGGAGATTTTAATCTGCCCCTGTTCATAGCAGCCAAAAATTCATTAAGAAGGTAAGGCGTTGAATGACAACGCCAATCTGCCAACTCGATCTGCAATGCACATATAGAATGCACCCCGCAACCGCAGGGCACACTTTGTACCCAAGGACCCACAGGCTATCTGCCAAGACCGTTAGCTAGCGGAGATGCCGTAACAGACGTTTCCTATTAAGTAGGAAGTTGAGCACATTAATTTTATAATTATCTACAAACACACACACACCCAACCACTGGTTCAAAAATTCTACAATGTGCTCCTCTTTTCCTCAGAATTCTAAAATGTGGCTCAGCTTCCCCTGTGTGGGCCGCTGATAAGGTTGCCTTTGTCACCACTTCTCAAATAAGAAAGAGCCTGTGGAAATGGCTTGGGTATTTATAAGCATGACGCATAAATATAGCATGTGGGCATCTGTCCTTCCCCAAATCTTGCTGACACTAGCGTAATTCCCATCCACTCCCTCACTCTCAAAGCCCAAGACAAAGCCTTGGTCCAGCTCTGGATTCCTGGGCTCCCCCATGCATTGCTGCCAGCCAGGTCAACTTCCAGCCCAGGGTGACCCTGACCCCGCCCTCCCTCATCCACAACCGCAGTGCCTGTGGTTCAACTGCCTCTGTCGTCTCCCCAATGAGAGACCTCATCAGAGGAGTCCACAGCGTAATTGAATGGAAGACGTCAAAGAAAACCCCAAGCCAAGAAAAGGTCTAGACAGATGAAATAAACCTGGAGAGATGCTGGCATTCTAGCTGATCGCCTGGGAGTGAGCTCGGACTCGGGGAAGACTGGGTGTCCGAGAGGCGCAGTTTGCAGGCTTGTCTTGGAAGGCCCTTCTGCGGTCTCTGGGTGCTGCCAAGCCAGTTCCACCCAGGAACACCGCCCAGCCCAGAGCCACCCTCCCAATTGTGCTGTTTGAGCCCATTGTTCGGTCACCGTGTCCATCCATTCCCTTGGTGGTCTTCCTCTTTTCCACTGACCAACCACGATGTCCTTTTCCTGGCACTGGCCTGTCCTGATAACAGCTCCAAGCATGGGAGAGGACGTCTCGTCATGCTCATTTCTAAGGAGCATCTCTGACTATACTTCCTCCAAGACACATTCATTGGACCCCCGATAGTCCATGGTACTTTCAATATTCTTCAGCAGCACTGTAATTCAAACACATCGATTATCCCATATTCATCCTCCAATTTTCATGTGCCTGTAAGACAACTGGAAAGACCCTGGCTTGGGTGAGGAGCACTTTTGTCCTCAAGTGACATCCTTGCTCTTCAGCACTTTAAAGAGGTCTTGTGATTTGCCCAATGCAAATCACTGCTGCTTCCCTGAACATTGCCTGTGAATCAGAGCAAAATGAAATCTTTGATAACTTCCACATTGTCCAGGTGAGTTTAACCCACCATTCTTTGGGTGAGTGGTTAAGAACTTAGCTATTTATGGACTTTCATATGTCTAGTATTAGAGACACGGCAGAATTATGCTCCCCAAGGTCTAGAGCACCCAAGGAGGTAAAGTCCATTGGTGGGCTGCTTCAGAAGCTGACTTGCCTCATCTCTGACTACTTCTAAGACCCCCAAGATAGATGTTTTCTCTTCCTGCTTATGCTGCTCATTCCCAGAACCCTGCAGCTGTACAGAGCATCATTGTCTGTGAGTGATACAGTGCAGAATGCAGAACTGTGGGAAAGAAGGGCGTATGTCCAAGCCCCCCAGCCTTGAAACTCAGCCATTCCTCATACAAAACAGGAACAAAATGCTCACCATGGGGTCACTGTAGCTCAAAGGAAATCATGTATGTCAGTGGAAGAATGCTGGGTATATTTAGCATGGACGTCCAGAAGGTTGAACAAATCAGTCTTAGAAGAAATAAAAACAGAAGGCTCAGATCAATCACCATAAGAAAGCATCCTGGCTAAAAGATTGTTGTTGGGTGCCCTGCAGAAGGAGACCGTGCCCAATCCTGTGCCACCCTCACAACTGTTGTGATATTTGAGCCCCTTGTTGCAGCCATGTGTCCATCCGTCTCCTCTAGAACAGTCCTCTTTTCCACGCCTCTCTACTTTATCAGGTGTGATGTCCTTTCCCAGAGACTGGCCTCTCCTGATGACAGGTCCAGAGTCAGTGGCGAAGAGCGGGTCACTGAGAATAAGGGAAACGCTCTGAAAAAATGAATTGACACAATATAGTCACACAACAATTGACTCAAAACAGCAATGGTCTTGAAGATGGTGCAGGATCAGCCAGTGCCAGGCTCCGTTATTTATAAGGCCATCCTAAATTAAAATCAACTCATGGGCAGTGACCAGTAATGACAGCATGTGTTGAGCCGGGAGAGTCATTTACCCCTGTTTCTCTCCAAGTTCTTAATGACATGATCTAGATGCACAAGAATGAATGTCCACATGGGAAATGGACCTCGTCTTTTTGCTATTAGGGTAAACACATGCTTCTTTCTCCCCTCAACTTTGGGACTTCTTTGGAACTCCTGGCAGGAGAACGAGACTTAACAGGGTAGAGATCTTGCTTCTTGCTCCCTTGTTATCAGTCTGAGTCTAGGTTTACAGATCAGACACCAAGCTCCCTCATCCACTCACCCCTAGTGAATAAGAAAATCTTGCTTCCCCACCCCGTCCCTGGTCCCAATGGGAATGCTATGAACTAGGAAGATATTGGGGGCAGCGATAACTAGCAGCCTAATATATAACCTACAATGCCCCCCGAATTCATACCATGTTTCCCTGAAAATAAGGCAGTGTCTTATATTTATTTTTCCTCAAGAAGACACCCCAGGCTTATTTTCAGGGGGATGGGTTACTTTTTTTAAGTACAGGACCACAATCTATATTTACTCAACATAGGTAAGTCACCTTCTTCTGGAACATCATCATAACTCTCCAAACTCCAAATTCCATCCTGAATGTCTTGCAACTCTAATTCCTGTAGAACCCTTGGTCCCCATCTCTCGTGTCAAACAACAGAGCTCTCGAATGGGCAGCTCTTATCCATGCAACCTGCTCAGAGTGCTTTGGTAACCACACGGTGAGTGATTCTATCCCATGAGTTCTTCACTCAAATCACGACCTCTTGCAGGCTAGGCTTCCCCAAGTTTCCACGCTGATTTCTTGTCATCCTATTTTCAATGCAGTCACTCGTTTTCATCACAAACGGTCTTTGAACGGCTTGTTTGTTGCAGTATCCACAGTCTGCAGCTAGGTCATGATGGGGCAGATGAGGAGGGCTGCCCGTCTCTGTCACGGCTCTGCGACGAAATGCAGAGTTGTGCAGATACACTGTGTAGCCACGCCCACCACTAGGTCTGATTTTCAGGGTAGGGTTTATATTGCACAAATGCTTAGAAATCCTGAGAGGGCTTATTTTATGGGTAGGTCTTGTTTTGGGGGAAACACGGTAGTATCTAAAATAACATGCTCTCTGACATATGAAAGTGTTTAGTACATAAGCACCCCCTTTTTTAATACTGAAAATGGTCATTGTTATTCATTTCATATGACGTTGCATACTGAGTACCACAAGGATCCGAAAAAACTTGTCTCTTTTTCTTCTTCCGTTGTCCAGCTTCCTATAAGCACATTAGCACGAGTGTCCGTAAAGTCCCAGGAACAGATGAGGTAGCGCTCACCTGTCAGGCTGAAGGGTACCCGCTAGCAGAAGTGACCTGGAAAAACACCAACATTTCTGCCAACACCAGCCACACCAAGACCCCCGAGGAACTCTACCGGATCACCAGTGTTCTACAGCTAAAGCCACAGCCCGGCCAGAACTACAGCTGTTGGTTCTGGAATGCTTACTTGAAGGAATGGACGTGGGCCACCATTGAACCTCAAGGTAACAGCAGACTGCTTCCTGGCTCCATCTGCCAAGCAGGAATCATACATGCACTCAGAAGTATCGCCTGGAGGAGGGTGTGGAACAGGGACTGGGGGTCAGAGAAGCCAGGAAAGGCAAGTGCAGGACCCCGGACTGCCACCAAATCCCAAACCCAAATTCACTACCATTGAATCCATTGTGACCTATAATGACCCTATAGGACAGGGTGGCTTTGCTCCTGTGGGATTCCAGGACTGTAAATCTTTTCAGGAATAGAAAGCTACATCTTTCTTTCTCGGGGCAACTGGTGATTTCAAACTGCTGACCTTAGAGTGAGCAGCCTAACATGGAATCCTCCGGACCACTAGGCCTCCCTCTGGTCTTCCACCAAACCAAACAAAGCTTCCTGCCATTGATTCCATTCTGACTCATAATGACCCTTCTGGGCAAACTAGAGCTGCCTGGTGAGTTTCCTAGACTGAACTCTGCCAAGAGAAAACTTCCTCTCTCTCCACTGGGCTTTCATATTGGAAGGCAATTTCCAGGGTTGGAGTGGGGGCGGGGTTCACTGGGACCTGCAGGCAGCCCATAGGATGCAGGACTGTCCCAACCTCAATCTCCTGCTGGAGCCTCTGTCTTCAGTTCTAGGGAAGGAGTGAGTCATCAAGGATACAGGTATGACCATGAGATAGCGGCATTGCACAGTAAGCTGCTTACTGAAGCTGAGGCACTGGCGGTCAGAGATCTTCAAGACCAGGGAGCCACCCTAAGGGGTGAAAGCCTGGAGACCCAGGGGAAGGGCAGGAGGAGGGGTTGTGTGTCTTCTGCAGGGTCCTTCTGAAAGACAAAATGCGTCACTCAGAAGAGGGCCATCCGAAAAGAGGAAGGGCCTCCATGAGACGGGTGGACAGAGTGGCTACACACTGGGTTCAAACATCACAGCCATTGTGAGGATTGCGCCAGGCCGGGGATTGTTCTGTTCTGTCATACATCAGGCTACTATGAGTCAGAGGCAATGTCACGGCACCTGACAGGGACTGGACAAGTGTCCTATGGCAGTCCCTAAGCACAGTGCTCAGAAAGTCATAGCACCTAGCTGCAAACCAACTCCACCTCGTGGTACATGGCCCCATTAACAGGATAGATCAGGGGCCCTCCAACTTTTTAAACAAGGGGCCAGTTCACTGTCCCTCATGCTGTTGGAGGGCTGGAGTATGGTTTAAAAAAAAACTATGAACAAATTCACCGCAGAACTGCGATGAGTTGGTTGCTTAGCAGGACAGGCAGTGTGGCAAAAACACCCGGTGGGCTGGATAAATGTTCACCTGTGGCCCACTGGCCATAGTTTGAGGACTCCTGGAATAGATAATAGGGGCAAAAAGACATTGCCTGATGCTGGGCCATCTCCACCCTGGTCTGCTATGTATCTGAGTGTCTTCTAACCTATGGACTCAGCTCTTTATCAGACAATGTTCGGCGGTGAGTCCCAGTGTTTCCATTGGCCAATTTGGGGGCAACCCTCTTAGGAATTGAGACGCTGGTAACTCTCTTTCAGCCTCACAGCAGCTCATGTGCTCAGAGGAGGACAGACTGGCTGACAGAGAATCGAGCAGCACCATAAGATCATTCTGCTACATCAGTGGTTCTCAACCTTCCTCATGCCCTGACCCTTTCATACAGTTCCTCAATATTGTGGTGACCTGCCAACTGTAAAATTATTTTTATTGCTACTTCATTTTGCTACAGTTAGGAATCGGGTTACCCCTGTGAAAGGGTCGCTTGACCCCCAAAGGGGTCATGACCCACAGGTTGAGAACCACTGTGCTAATACGCTTTCGTCTGGAGGTTTGGTGCACAGGGGGACGACTTTTTCCTTTTCAAAGAAATCGGAGGGGGACAGGTCTGAGTTTGGGATCTGTGGGTCAAGGGCGTCTCAGTTGGCTCTGAAGAAAGTTAAAACCCAAGGCCGATACAGAGGCCCTCCTGGCCTGCTTTATATGGCAGCCTCCCATTGGCTGGACTGACCAGAGGCAAAGAACACAGACACCGCCCGTGGGAGCAGTGCAGGCTGCTTCTCAGGGCTGGGAGCAGAGGGTGGGAGGGTAGACAGACGGTGGCTGTGCAGAGACCAGCCTGAGGCCCCCAGCTCCCCGCTCACAGGCTAGGCCCAGGTTGCTTGGACATGTGACTGTCCAGAACCATGAGTCAACAGAATGTGTGTTTCTTGATGAGTCAGCAGTGAATCGACTTGAGGGTATTTCCAGGAAAACTGGCCTCTGATAGCAAGCTCCAGTCCTCAAAGGTCTTTGCTGACTTTGCTTTTTTTTTTTTTTTTAATGGACGCTGTGCTTTTGACATATATTCATACACCAGCAAAGTGTCCCATGATTCTGGGGAACTGATAGCTGAAGGTTTGCCAAGTCTGTTCATTATCTTAGAAGCAGTCCACATCTGGTATCCCTGTCAGATCCTAAGAGACCAGCCAATTTATTTTTTATTATTACTCCGTGTTTAAGCTTCCTATGGCTGCTGTAACCAATGACCATCATCTGAGTGGATTAAGCCAACCCGGATTTGCTGCCTGGCCGTTCTGAAGGTCAAGTATCCCCGGCAGGCTTCCCTGGGCTCCAGCCACAGTGGATGGAGTGGGTCCCTTCTTCAGATTGGAGGGGACTTTCTTACTTTTCCAGCTTTTAGGTGGCATTTCTAAAATGCACACCTGCATTCCTGGGTTCCTTTATCTGCCACTCCAACCATGCATCATGGGGGACCTCTGATTTTATCATGGGTTCTCTCTCTCTCTCTCTCTCTTTCTCTCTCTCTCTCACACACACACACACACACACACACACACACCCCTCCCCCTTCCATCTCTCCAAGGCTTTTTTTTTTTTGGTGAGCATCACTGCCCCCTGGTGGGAGTAGGAGGCCCAGCCTTGCTCCTGGAAAGCTGCTGCTGGATTTGAACCGCCAACCCTGTGGGCCACAGTTCTCCAAGGCTCTTATGATGAGATTGAATCCCTCAGATAACCTAGTATAGTCTCTTCCTTTGAAGATTGTCCACTGGACCCTGTCTGTGAAATCCCGTTGGCTATGGAAGCTAACACAGGGACAGGGAGCTCTCTGGGGAGACTGTTGGCCTTCTTCAGAGAACTATCCACTGCTCAGACCCCCTGCGCTGGGACTGAAGGCAGAAGTGGGACAGAGGGGGTGAAAGTGGGGTGCAGGAGACCTCTGCTCCACCCCAGGTCAGAAGAAATCTTATCATGGATGGGCTCCAATTCCCCAGACTAGCTTCTGAGATCGCTGACATGATTCAATATCCATCTCATTCATTATGAGTTACGGTCTTCTGTAAGGGGAAAAAAAATCCTCTCTAACCTCATTTCCAGAGGCAGCTGGTTATCTTGATGCCCGCCCACTCGCCACGTGCCTCCCTCCCATCTCTTGCCCAGTTCCAACCCTGAAGTTAAGTCCCCCAGCCTCTTCCTAAAGAAATGCTGATGGTGAAGTAAGGAAGCAAAGGGCATAGAGAGGGCTGGAAGTTTCCATCGTCACCATCCCAGGGGCAGGCACTTTCCCTGAAACTGCTAGCCTGG
This sequence comes from Nesogale talazaci, assembly GCA_004026705.1. Lineage (NCBI taxonomy): Eukaryota > Metazoa > Chordata > Mammalia > Afrosoricida > Tenrecidae > Nesogale > Nesogale talazaci. Next base: position 54,168 of record PVJH01011593.1, on the reverse strand, counting down.
CTGTCCTCTGCAAGGGGACTTCTTCTGTCCCGTTGCGCGTAGCCTGCTCCTCCATTCTCCTCAGTTGAAACATGTTATTCTAGGACACTCTTCTGGCTTTCTCGGGAGACACCTGTCGAGGAGAATGATGTGAAATCATTTAAGCCCCACCTTCTGCACCCCTCATGGATGGAAGACGAGGTTTTCCACTCTCACAGAGTGTGTTGGAAACCCACAGTACATGCTTTCTCATCCTGTCAGGAGTCGGGATCACCTAGATGCCAGGAAGGGAGTGCTTGCACCCCCGTCGGCCCCTGTGGCTTTGTTTGGGCAGGTCACTCTTTTCTGTAGAAGCCCTGAGGTCATGGGCAGTTAGGACAAAGCCAGTGGCCCATGTCTCTGAGTGATTGATGAGATGACAACCCCGGGAGTGGCGGGTGAGGTCTGTCACTGAGCTCAGGAGCCCAGCAGTTGTGGGTGCTGTTGGCAACTGTCAAGTCCATTTCTTGTTACAGGGACCCTGTGTAGGCAACATAACGAAACATGGAAACCTTCCCTGGCCTGTGCCCAACTCAAGTCGTGTTTGAGTCCATTGTGGCACGCACGATGTCCCTCTGCTTGTCCAGTGCCATCCTCTGTTGGACGCCCTTCTACTGTACCATCCATGATATCCTTCTGCAGGGACTGGTCTCTCTCAGACAACGTGTCCCAAAGATGTGAGACAAGGGTTCATCTCCCTCTCTTCTAAGGATCATGGTGACTGCACGTCTTCTTCTTCTTCTTTAAATCATTTTACTGGGGGCTCATAAAACTCTTATCACAGTCCATCCATCCATCCATTGCACGTCAAGCGCATTTGTACATTTGGTACCCTCATCATTCTCAAAACATTTGCTTTTTACTTAAGCCCTTGGTATCAGCCCCTTGTTTTTCCCCTCCCTCCCCGGTACTCTCCCCCCACTTTGATAATTTATAAATTGAACCCTTGAACCCTTGATAATTTATAAATTATCACTTTGTCATATCTCACACTGTCCAATGTCTCCCTTCACCCCTGTTTCTATATCCCAAGGAAGAGGTTATATATAGATCCTTATCATCAGTTCCCCCTTTCTACCCCACATTCCCTCCACCCTCCCAATTTCGTGACTCTCACCACTGGTCCTGAAGGTGTCATCTGTCCTGGATTCCCCATGTTTCCAGTTCCTATCTGTACTAATGTACCTCTTCTGGTCTAGCTGGATTTGTAAGGTAGCCTTGGGATCATGTCGGGGAGGAAGCATTGAAGAACTAGAGGAAAGTTGTATGTTTCATCATTGCTGCACTGAACCCTGACTGGTTCATCTCCTCCCCACAACCCTTCTGTAAGGGGATGTCCATTACCGACAAATGCATTTAGGGTCTCCAATCCTTACAATGATATGTCTTTTAGTTCTGTGAGGCCTGACACCTGATCCCTTTGACACCTCGTGGTCACACAGGCTGGTGTGCCTCTTCCCTGTGGGCTTTGTTGCTTCTGAGTTAGATGGCCGCTGGTTTACCTTCCAGTCTATAAGACCCCAGGGCTGTACTTCTTCCACAGCAATGGTTCTCAACCTTTCCTTTGTGGCGACCCTTTCATACAGTTCCTCATCTTGTGGTGATTCTCGCCCCCCCCCAACATAAAATTATTTTCGTTGCTACTTACTAACTGTAATTTTGCTACTGTTATGAATCAGGTGATCCCTGTGAAGGGATCATTCGACCCCCACAGGGGTCTCGACCCACAGGTTGAGAACCACTGTTCTAAAGACAAATTTGCTTGTTCTTTTCATGGTCTGTGGTATTTTCAATATTCTTTGCCTGCACCAAAATTCAAATGCATCTTTGGTCTGTCTTATTCAGTGTCCAACTCTCACAGGCATTGAAGGCGACTGACAATATGGGTCAGATGGACTTCACTTTTCCAAGTGACATCCCAGTCCCAGCAGAGTGTGCAGTCAACCAGAACAGAGAACCCGGTGATGCTCTTGTTTTCAGAGCAAACGCTAGTGCCAGAGGCACCAAAGTCACCCATCCTCCCATGCATCCCCACCTCTCTTTGTGGAAGACTTGTCGTCTGCCAGCCGCTCCCTTTCTGCTTTCTGCATACTGCTCACAGTCCCCTTCCTTCTGGGAAGTTTTGCCAGATTTTTCCTAGACCAGTGTTACGTTTCTGCTGGGTGATGTGCTCCGTGGGGTAAACCCCAGACTTTGACCTTGAGACCCCCCCGATCTCCTTTCCATAAACCTACCCGAAGTGCTTGAAGTGTTGATAGTCTGATGCCTCTTTCTAACCATTGGTTACCCAGCATTCCCTACTGACGCCAACGTTTTCCTTGGTGCCCAGACCTCGACTGTTTGACACAAGCAAACAGGCAGATTCGGTGTGGGTGACTGGCATGAAAGCATTTCCAGGATGGTTCTGGGCCTTTCTTTCTTTTTTTAAAGGCTCTTGCTTGTGCATGAAATTGAAGAAATGATCTGATAAATCCCAAGCGTTGTGGGTGTTGTGCTTGGGGGGGGGGGGGGATATTTTCAGGTTGAAGTATTGTCCAAATGGAGAGAGAACAACGATGATCATGACGAAGACGGTGGTGGATGGCTGGGAGGATTGACAAAGGGGCTTTAAGAAATTCATGGGAAAATGGGATTGAAGAAGGAATTTTCCCATGGGCTTTCTGCAGCTCCCTCAGAGAGAGGGGACAGAATGTAGCAGTCAGAGCAATATCAGAGTGGTGACAAATATGGAGTCAGGAATTTGCCAACCTGGGTTGGATTTCAGCTGTCACTTACTGGATAACTTTGGGGATGGCTCCTAGCCAATGTGCCTCACTCTTTTCAGCAATAAAATTGGGTTCAGAGCGGAGCTGCCAAGAAGAGTAAGTGAGTTGCTATGTAGAGAGAGCCCTGATGCCTGGTGCTGAGGGGACGCTCACTCATGGGTGGCCATGTGGCTCAGGCCCATCACCTCTCCACCTCACGTCATGGGACTCTAATGCTTTTCCTTCACCCAGATCAGGAGAAAGCCAAGGACCCAGTACATCCACTGCTCCCAATCTTCATCCCAGTCGTCATCATTGCCGTCATCGTGATGGTCCCACTGATGGTCCAGTGGAAAGGGCTCTGCCGCAAGCGGTCTCTGAGAAGAGGTAAGTCCGTTTGAGTCCCGGTCAAGGTGGTTACCCTGCTCAAGGGTCACGCCCTTGACCGGAGCGTGGAAGCTGGGGAGGGTTTCACTTGACTTGGATCCACACTCAATGGCCACTGTGAGGCACGAGGTGGACTTGACCCCCGACCATGCTATTTTCAATCACCTGCGACATCTGCTAACGCTGGACAAGGAACAAGGGCGACCAGACAAGGCCTTTGAAGCACACCGGTGAAGCACACTGAATGCACCAGAAGCTGCCAGAAAAGCAAATGCGTGTCTTCAGAGAAGTCCAGTCGGGGTGCTCCATAGAGCAGAGGAACGTGAGCTGCTCTCTCATGCACTTTGGACACATCATCCGGAGAAGGACATCGTGAATAGCAAAATGGAAGGTCGGGGGGAACAAGAGGAAGCTCCTCAGCAGGATGGATGGACACGGTGGCCGTGACAATGGGCTCGAGCCTAGCACCCACTGCCAGGACGGAGCAGGACCGGGCTGTGTTCTGTCCTGCTGTATACCCAGGGTGGCTGTGAATCAGACTCCACTCGTTGGCACCTGACAACAACGTACCGTATATACTCGAGTCTAAGCCAACCCGAATCTCAGCCGAGGCACCTAATGTTACCACAAAAGCTGCATTAAAAATGTGCTGGAAAACTCAGCGTATACACGAGTGTATGCAGTGTATATTCAGTTGCCATGAAACCGCACCACTCTGTGGGGCCGTGTCCTCTGCCTGCACGAGCCTCGGTCCACCACAGACCACCCAGCCAGCTCTAGATTCCAAAGGGCTCCAGCTGGGAGAGCGAGGGGGAAGCGAGGGGAAGGAGAAAGAGGGGAGGCAAGCAGGGAGAGAAAAGGGTGGGCGACAGAAATGGCTAACGGTGGAGGAGAAGGGGCTTCAGCTTCAGGAGGAAGAATGACGGGGCCATGGCTCACCAAGCTTGGCCTTGGAAATAGAATCACTTCTACAAACCCTGACTTCAAAGGGTGGTGGCAGAAGCTGCACGTGGCGGTCTCATCCTTTGCCAGTTACCCTCCGGCTAGCCCCTCCCTCGAGGAAAAGGCCAGGGGACTGAGGAAAGCAGAGATGCTTGAGAACAGAGCCTGGGAGTCTTCTGTTCCTGCTCACTTTCTAAAACTCACCGCCACCACGTTGATGAAGACTCATAGTGATCCTGTGACATGGTGGCTCTGCATTGGGTGGCCGTCAGCAGTTTGAACCCACCAGCCTGCACCCTCGGGAACAGGATGGGGCTGTCTACTCCAGTAAAAGTTACAATCTGAGAAGCCTAAAGAATGAAGGGGAGCTTTCCAAAATGAGGCCAGCCCTCCCTGATCTCTCTCTCTCTCTCTCTCTCTCTCTCTCTCTCTCTTTCTCTCTCTCTCTCCAACCCTTTGACACACACACCCCCCACCATCACCACCAAGTTTCAGTAGCTTGTGAGCTGGTTGAGAGAGACTGGTAGTAGCCCAAATGGAGGGAAGACGGTGGCCAATCCTTCTATCTTGCTTCTGTTGGTAAAGAGTCAGAATGAAACCAGTACTGTCCATAAAACACCCCTTCTCTAACCTGTTTGTGTCCAGGGCTGCTTCCTGGCTCTGTGTATGACCATGTGCTCGTCCTACACACACAACTTGAGTCAGGCGAGGGGGCACCTGTTGGAACTGTGGGCAGAACCGTAAACTGGGCCAGAAGGCTAGGCAAAGGACTATGACCCAAGACCTTGTACGAACCATCTGACTTTTCCGAAGTGACTTTTCTCTAAAGGCCCACCGTCAATAGAAGGAAAAAAAATATGCATTCTCACAGTTGCAAAAATGGAAAGCAATCTACTCTCCATCTCCTGTCCCTCGTTCCTTCCTTAAAGTATTTACATTAGGAAACTTGAAATTGCCTGTTCTTATACGTTCTGCAAAAAAAACCACAGGATTAGGGCTGAACTGGGTTCAGGTGGCAAGTCTTCCAAGACAATCAGTATGGCAGGGGACATGTGACATCCGAGTGAGAAAGAAATGAAATCAAAGGAACTTGGTGAAGGCCACTCAGTGAACTTGTCGTGCTTCTGCCTTTGGGTTACTGCGAATTAATGGATCGCACCCTCTGCTCTAAGCCTGGCCTGGCAGGCAGGCAGGAAGTGGCAGTCCAGAGTAAAGCAGAAGAGAAAGGGATAATTCTGAAACCGCTTCCTACTGAATACCCAAATTAGCTGCCCCTCGGCCTCTGGGCACCTGTGAGTGAGGGCGTGGGAAGAATGACTTTCCTTCTCATTTCACACGCTGGGCTCTCACTCCCGCTGCCATCAGGTCAATTCTGACGCACGGCAAGTCTACAGGTCAGAGTGGAACAGCCCCTGTGCCTTTCCAAGACTGTCCCTCTTGACAGAAGCAGAAAGTCTCATCTTTCTCTCCAGGAGCAGTGGGTGGTTTTTGACTGCTGCTGACGTCATCGTTATCAGCCCAGTCCTTTACCAGGAGGCCACTGTTTGCCTGGAGTCCAGGTTTCCTGAGCTTCCGGGAGGCAGCAGACATCTGGCCTTGCAGAGGGGGATTGACTGGGTGTTCTCGGTCAACAAAGCACTCATCTTAATAACCTTCCTTCCATCAGGGGGGTTTCTCTTTGCTTTTCCTGCACACATAATAGAAAGCTCTGCCAGAAAAAGGATGGATGGAAGCCGAGATGTGAGTAGGCATGGCTTCCCTTCACTTTTTTAACCTCTTTGATCTCAGCTCCAATTAAGAAATAACCACAGTCCTCCCAAAGCCCAAAGGGCAGTGGAAGGGCACTTCAACCAGGGCGGGTCCCCAGGATCCCACAGCGCAGCAATGGGGTCATCTGTCCCTCCCCGGGCAATGATCCAGTCCCGCTCAGTCTGCATTCCTGAGTAGAGTCCCTGGGTAGGACAGGTACAGTCCCTGCTCGTCTGCTCACTAAAAGGACAAGGGTTCAAGTCCTCTTGAAGGTGCCTTAGAAGAAAGACCTGGCAAGCTACTGTCCCCAAAGAAAAACAAACATCCATGTGTTGCAGTGAATGATTCAGACTATTAATCGCAACGTCAGTGATTCGAATCTATCCGCTGTTCAACAGGAGGCAGACAAAAGGCTTTCTACTCCTATAAAAATGTACAGCCTCATTGAGCCCTGGAGGCACAGTGGTTGTGTGCGGGATTGTGGCACATAGGGTTGACGGTTCAAATCCAGCAGCAGCTCTTCAGGAGTAAGGCTGGGCTTCCTACTCCCACCAGGGCAGTGATTGGGGGGGGGGGGGGCGGAGAAGGGAAAAAATGAACAGCCTCAGAAACTCAGAGGGTGCACTGCCCATCTGTCAGAACTAACTCAGAGGCAGTGAGTTTGTTCGTTTGGTTTAGCAAGAACCCTGTGGATTGAGCAGTATGCACTTTTAAGAGGTACCTACCTGTATGGAATACAATTGACTAAAGTCACTCCAAAGATTGAATAGGAAGCTTCGTGGACAGTGAGTTTATGTTTACGGGGGAGGGACACATCTGTCTGACCATGCAAGTCTGTCTGTTTCACCTGACCGCAGATGAAGAAACTGTTGAACTGACATCTGTTTTGCCTCCTCAAGATGCGCAAAACAAACAAACGAACGAAAAATATGTGCATATGCTCTCCACGCCAGGGTTCTGCGGTAAAACAAGACCCTCTGGAGCGCAGGTCTGTTCTGACCCCCGTGAGGGTGCCTGAAATCAGAATCAATGTAAAGGCAGCTGCGCCAGTTCCTCTTGCTGAGCCCTTGCAGAAATATGGTGCGTCTGTCCTAGGTCCCCCTGAGCCTGCTGGACAGAGCAGTCCCATAGGACTCTCTTCACAGAAGCCACTCCCAGGGCACCTTAAACAAAACCTATCAACCCGAAAACCCGCAGTGACTCGCCAGGGGCTTTCTGAAACTGTGAATCTTTCTGAGAGCAGACTGCTTCAGCTTTTTCTCGAGGAAAGCGTGCGGGTGGGTTTGAACCGTCTTTATGCAAAGCATGGACGTTGCTAAATAATCTTCACACCAGCTCCTCAGAATATCCAGAGCTGCAGGCCTCAGAATTCTGCAGAAGGCAGATAGCACACACACACACACACACACACACACACACACACACACACACACACACCTGTGTCAGATCTGTGTGCGGTTTCTCTGAATCACCACGAGATATCCCCGACCCGGAAAAGCAGACGATGGTGAATCCAGGAGAAATTCCTCACCCTCCACGCTGGAGACCTGCGTGGGATCCAAGCAACTCCATGCCCCCCACCCATACCCCTAATCTGCCAATGGCGGTTTGTGACTAAAATGGGCTGGGAAGAAAGGCCGGGTGATGCACTTGCTTTAAAAAACAGAAAAATCAGCCAATGAAGGGCATCGCCGAAATCGGGTCCTGTTGCGCTTGCGTCACGAAAGGAGAGCCGCTAGGATCGTGTGTTTTTCTCATGACAAAAGTCATTCTTGCTGCTTGTGGATTTCTCTCTCCAGATCTGAGCGGATGTCTCCGGAGCTGGGGTGAGTGAGGGGAGTGCCTTCTGGACGCTGAGCGAGGACGCCAGGACCCGCCCCGCGGAGCTTGCCATAGACTGCACTTTCAACGCCTTTGGGTGACCCAGCACTTTCCTCCTCTCTAAGAAGAGCCGCCCACCCCACCCCACCCCCGGCCTGGAGCTTGGAGGAGGCCACCCTGCAGCCCGTAACTCTGGGTTTGGCCCCAGGAAGCACACGTGCACTTTAGAAATATCCCTGCTCGGTCCTGCCCACAGCGGGTTCCGGGGCTGCCCCCTCCGGACTGAAAGCCCAGGGACTCTTCTGGGGTTCACGGGAACAAAGGGGTGCGGAATGGACCTATTTAATAACGTGTCCGTTCCTCAATTCTCCGCGCCACTCAGAGCAGGCCTCTGAAGAATAAAATGCCCTTGTTTACTCTTCCACGTGTCCCAGATGACCTGGCTGGGGCGAGGGGGGGCGGGGGCCGCATGCAGCTTAGTAGATTGGCTCTCCCCTGGGGCCATTGGGCCCCACTGGTGAGAGAACCTTGAGGTCCCCTGGGTTGCTCACCTCACTCATGGCCCCGGGTGCTGCTGGGAGAGGGATTCACAGAGAACTGCCTGTCCTGGGCCCCACCTGCCTCAACAGGTGTTGGTCCCCTGTGTTCTTGAACCGTATGAGGAATATACCTAGACCACCACTTTTGGTCCAAGAGAGGAGCTGCTGCAGTGGTGAAGGGAGGGCTTGCGCTGGGACCCTGTCCCAGAGGGAGAAACCTTCTCAGGACAGCATCCACCGGAGTGACTGACAGTCACCAAGCCCCCAGTGCAGGCGCACTGTGTTTATCCCAGTCATGCAGACCAGAGAGCTTCAGAAAGCTCCTGGCAGAGTAGGCTGGAGAGTTATGGAATCTGCCCACACACTTTTCGAAACGCTCTGCATGCTGGGACAGAACTTCTCCCAACCCTCTGAAAAAGGCCATCCAGGCTCTCCAAACACAACTGGAAACGGACGAGCAGACAGGTTAAGACCTCGGTTCCTCCTGTTTCGTTCTGTTTGGAAAGGAACTGGGAATGCGTATTCCTGCCCTATCCTGATTTTCTAACCCATGGACCACTGCAAGTGACCCGCCCTCTCTGGCCACTCTTATTCTGTGGCCTGGTTGGCACTGTTAGGTAAGCTTTGGGTTGCCAAGGCTGGCAGTTCAAACCCACTCACTGCTCCTCGGAAAAAAAAGATGAGGCTGCCCATTCCTGCAGAGATTTACAAAGCCCATGTCCAAGGTCAGCAGTTGGAAACACCAGCCGCTCCTGGTCATCAAAGCCTTGGCCTCCTATTCCTTTCAAGAGTTAGCCTCGGAAACGCACCGGGCCATTCTGCCCTGTGCTAGAGGGCCCCTCTGGATTGGTATTGGCTGGATAGCCATGGATTGGGTGTTTGGGTGTGGATATGGTTTCTAGGATGGCTAAATGCTGGCATGAACTTGATGACAATGGGTTTGGTTAGTTCTCACTCCTGGGGGAGAGAAGGGAGTGGGGTGTGGGCTTTGGGGTCAGAGTTTATGGGTACCAGGATGTATGAGTTAGGGAGCCCTAGCAGTACGGCAGAGATCAGGCACTGGGCTGCTCACCTCCATCTCAGGAGTTTGAACCTTCTGGTCTCTCCTTGGGAGAAAGGTGAGGTTGTCTGCTCCTGTAATGGTTTGCCAGCTCAGAAAGCCCAGGATCAGAGCAACTCTGATGTGTCTGAGCTACCCAAGGTCTAATACTTAGCAGTTGACATTGCTACAGTCGGTTTCCCTATGTCTAAGGGAAGGAAGCTGAGAGGGTGCTTAGTGCCTTTCTTGATCGGGAACTTAGTGTTCCCAGGAGAAAGGAAGTGTCTGATACATGCAAACCAAAGACCTTTAGTAATCTCCCTCCCAACCCAAACCCAAAGGCACTGCCAGGGAGTCCATTCTGACTCACAGGACCCTCCAGGACAGAACTCCCCAGAGCAGTTCCTTGGTCATCAGTCTTCACAGAGGTGGACTGCTACATCTTTCTCTCGAAGAGCAGCTGCAGGGCTCAAACCAGACCAACGCTTCTCAGAAAACTCCCAGTGTGCACTTGTCCACTAGGCCCAGAATTCTCCTGCCCACACCAAACCCTCCAGCAAATTCCCACATATGCCTTAGGTTCCTCCCCACCCTCTGCCCACAATGCATCTTTCCAGGGACTCCAATTCTCCCTCAGCAACAACAACCAAAAAATCCTATCCACTCACATATGAATGATCCAATAGGGAAAAGGGAAGGCAGGGAGCAGGGGAACTGGAGACTCTGGGTTACATTTCGATTGTAGCACAAGGACCTTTCAACTCATGGCCATCAGAACAGGAAGCAAATTCAGACAGGTTGTTGAAGGGACAATGAGTCTGCTCTGAAAAGCTTCCCTCAATTCACAAGAAGTTGGTTTCTTTAAAAAAAGATGTTCAGAGTTGGTGTAAAGGTTGCTGCAGAAGAGGTGTGATAGAAAACATACAAAATGCCCCACAGTCGGAGATTTACATGGCTCGCATTGTTTCTTACCGGTAGGCAGCAGGAAGTGTTTCAGAGGCAATATGCTTATCCGTGGAAACTGTTTCCTTTTTTTAAAAAAAAAAAGTCAAAACAGTCTCTGCTCGGTTTTGTAAATGAAACAATCGTTCATGCACCCAGGGAGGGGGGGAGATGAGCCTTTCAATGGCCACCGAACACATAGTGGGTGTCCCGCTCTCCTCATCGATCAATTGAGCAAGAAAAGCAACTGTTCAAGGGCTCCTCACCATCCCCATGGTCTAAACAGGTGAATCCAAAGAAGATGGTGATCAAAACCAGTGAGCAAACCCATGGCCACTGAGCAACTTCTAACTCACAGCAATCCTTGCGGAGAGGAGAACTGCATCCCACAGGGGTCTCAAGATTCCCACTCATTACAGACTACCAGTCTCCTCCAAACCCTCCTGCAGGCCGGGCAGCCACTGGGTTCAAACCTCTGTCCTTCAGTTAGCAACAGGGAGCTTTAACCGCTGCCCCACCAGGGGTCCTTGCAATTTCCCCGCAAAACTCACTACCATCCTGACCCTTGGAGACCCTATGTAGTGTTTCTGAGAGTGGGACTTGTTGAAAGAGCACACAGCCTCCTCTTTCTCCCATGGAGCGGCCGGTGGGTCTGAACCGCCCACGTGACAGTGAGCAGTCCAACCACAGCACCATCTGATCTCCTCGGCAATTTCCTGGAGGAAGCGGAATCGGTGTTTTTGTTTTGTTTTGTTTTTTTATAAGGGAAAGCTTCGTGTACAAGAGGAATGGGACACTGAGACAGCGTTCCAACCCAGTGCAGTCCAAAAGGATATGTCTGATAATAGCCCATATGTCTGATACCAATCTATAAAGTCTCCCTCCGACTCATGAAGCACGTGCAATGACATCAGGACAGCGGAGGCAGAGTCTTGCGTGTCCCGTGGCGGTAGAGACATCCTGGGGCTGGCAGGGGTCTCCCCATGGCTCCTCGTTTCCAGGGCTCAGGGTCCATCAACAGTGTCCATTGGTGGTAGAAGCATCTCAACGCGGGTAGAGAGCTCCCTGTGGCCTCCCAGGCGTCTCAGCGCCGGCAGGAATCTCCACGTGGCTTCTCCAGCCCCAGAGGTGTGGTTCCATCAGGGTAAGTCCCATGTGACTTCTCCTCCGGCTCCTCCAGTTTCCAGGAATCAGGATCAAACAGCACGCTGTCATCTCTTGTCCTTTTTTTTTTTTTTTAATTTTGCTTGAAGGAGGAGAAGTTTAGCATCACCATGAGTCAGAAATGACTCCATGGCAGTGAATTTGCTGTGTGTGTGTGTGTGTGTGTGTACTTTAGGGGAGATGACTCAGTCGCTCAAAGGCTGTGGGTTGGGTTGGGTTTTTTTGTTATCTCTACCAGCGTAACAGATAACAGAGAGTGACAACTTCTTTGGTTCTATTCTCAATTCGAGTGTGAGGTGAGTCCCCAGCAACAAGCCTATCTGCTGTCCGCAACCCAGGAGTGATACATTCAGGAACTGGAAATAGAAACAGTCTATGCCCTTGCGTCAACTCCTCCTCATGATGACCCTGTCTGGCAGGGCAGAACACTGCCCCTGAGAGCTCCTCAGCTGTTCATTTCACTTGGATCTACAGTCATGAAAGCAAAGAACCCATAAATAAACAAAAGCAGATTCACTGACACCGAGTTCTTGCCACCTCACAGGGTCTCTCCAGGACAGGGTAGAACTGCCCTGTGGGTTTCTGAAACTGCAATTCTCTTTGGGAATAGAAAGCCCCTTCTTTCACCCTCAGAGAAGCTGGTGGTTTCAAACTGCTGACTTTGTGGATCGCAGCTCAATGTTTAACCTTCATGTCACCAGTGGACCTTGTCGTGGAAGCAGTTCTCCAGAAATCAAACGACATACTGCACTAGGCAAATCTACTGCAAAGGCCTTCTCTAAACTGTCAAAAGGTTAGAGATGTCCCTTCGAGGACTAGCATGCACCTAACCCGAGCCGTGGCATTCGCTCTCAATCCCTCACAGAAAGTGAAAGTTGGACAATGAATAAGGAGGACTGCAGTAGAGAGGAGGCCTATGAATGATGGTGTTGGTGAAGAACACGGAAAGCACCGTGATTGCCCAAAGAACAAACAAATCCATCTTGAGGGAAGACGCAAAAAACTCAAACTCACTGCCATTGAGGCAGTACCACCTCATCATGACCCTGCAGGACAAGGCAGAGCCTGCCCCTGGGGGGCTTCTGAGACTGTAACTCTTTCCCACCGTGCTTCTCAACCTTTCTCATGCCGCAATCCTGTAATACAGTTCCTCGGGTTGTGATGACGCCTGCCCCCCCTTCAAGCAAAAAAGCATTTCTGTTGCTACTCCATAACTGTAATTTTGCTACTGTTAAGAATTGGGTGACCCCTGGAAAAGGTTCATGCGACCTCCCAAAGGGGGACCGCTGTTTTACGTGAACAGAAAGCCTCAATATTGTCAGGAGAGACCAGTCCCTGGAGAAGGACCAGTCTCCGCTCAGTAAAGCAGAAGGACAGGGACAAGGAGGAAGGCCCTGGATGAGATGGATGGACACAGAGACTGCAACCAGGGGTGGAAAGCCAAGAACAGTGGTGAGTTGGTGCCAGGCTGAGCGGCGTTTCCTTATGTCTGAGCCCACTGTTTTAATGACCACGTCCATCCATCTCCTTAGAGCGCCTTCTCCTTGACCCAAAACGATGTCCTTCTCCAGGGACTGATTTCTCTTAGTAACATATCCAAAGAAGGTCATGTCAAAAGAACATTGAGAAAACCCCCTTGTGAGAAGGCCCTGGTGCGACCTTCAGCACCAGGGTGTCCAGGGAGAAACAGTCAGTGGGCATCAGCTGTCCTCCGTCCGTGCCTCGTCTGCCACTGTGGACTCCTCAACAGCCCCCTCCTCTAGGAGAAGTGCCCTGAAACAGCAGGTTATCTGGTCAGCCCTGTGTGTCCCATAAGCATAGAATTCTGTGTGAGGGCACCAGCGCAGGCAACAACTAATGTTCAGCTGTTGAGTTTTAGATTGGAGCGGAATAAGACCAGCCTGGTGGGCAGAGGAGCCCCGGTGGCGTGGTGTTTACGCTTTGGGCTGCTGACTGCAAGATCAGTCGTTTGAAACCACCAGCTGCTTCAAGGGAGGAAAATGAGGCTTTCCGCTTCCATAAAGAGTTACAATCTGGGATACGCACAGGGGCAGTTCTGCGATGTCCTGTAGGTGGCTATGAGTGAGAACTGACTTGATGCCAGTGAGCAGGAGGTTTTCACTGGTCGAGTCGAAGAACGTCCTGGTGGCTTGGTTCCCCCTCACCCCAACACCCCAGCTTTATGATATTCCATGGGCCCATGGCTCTGATTGGATAGCATGCATTGCTCCAGAGTGGTTTTTAAGTTGCCGGACTTGGAAAATGCCAGTGGTCACATAGCATCTCTATCAGCTAGGATATTTCCTTCCCTGGTTCCAAAAGGAAATCAGCCCAATCCGGCGCGAGGCAGTTGGTCTGCAGATCAGAAAACACAAACTCAGAATCACCCCACTATTAAGAAGAAATTGGTGCTGATGGATGGAGACCCCACAGGACAGAGGGAAGCTGCTCTCCACAGGCTTCCCAAAGCTGCGCATTCTCTGTGGAAGCAGACAGCCTCCACTTTCACCTGTGGTGAGACTGGGGGACTTGAACTATCAACTTTCTGGTGAGCGGCCAACACTTAACCCACTGGGTCACCAGGGCTTCTGGACTGGTGATCAGATGATCCGTAAAATGGGCCATATGGTTTCCTCCAGAAATGCTGCTTCTGGGTCTCCTATCCAAAGAAAACCACTCCAAGCCTCAAGCCTCTGAGAAAACTATAATCAGGCCATGTGTACTGGAAATGTAAGTGTGTGATCACGAGGCAAAGTCAAAGCATGCCGTGTGAAAGGAAAGGACAGGGTACAAAGCCCCTTGTTTGGCTTGGATCCCTCCCAGACTGAATAAAAAATGAGACTGTGACACAAGACTGGGAAACCAGGGATGGAAATATCCTTAGGGACCTATCACGGTGGTGGTGGGAAGATTTCAATACTCACGCTTTACTCCGGCACATTCTCTACGATGTTGCTGTAACCTGCCTTTGTTAGACACTAGCTCCAGTATTGGCCCTCTGGGATGTGGACACAGAGTCCTGGAGTGCCCAGATAGTTAAGCACTCAACTAATTCAAGGGCTAGCAGCAGGTCAAACCCACCTCGAGGTGCCTAGGAAGAAAGGCCTGACCATTAACTTCCAAAGGGTCCCAGCTTCCAAAGCCCCATAGATCTGTTCTTCTCTGCACACCCAGGCTGTCCTTGAGCCAGAATTGAGTTGGCTGTGGCTGGTTGGGATTGGGTTTTGTTGGCACGAAGTGGTGATCTCTGTACAGCTCGCCTGTCCTTAAAATGGGAATGGTGTAGAGACACTGCTGTGGTCTTCTTGCCACTAGACCTGCTACTAAGAGCAAAAAGACCTTCACTCCCTTTGCCTGAAAGTCAGGACTCCACAGGAGTCCTAGATTATATTAAGTTTAAGAAGGAAATTTGAAAGTTCATTTTTCTTCCTCCTCCCTCCCACCCCCGTCTCTCCCTCTCCCGTGTTTCCTCAACCAGCAAACCAGGCTGTAACTACAGAATCAATCTCTGGGTGATCCGATTCACAGGAGATTTCAATTTTCTCTCCATTTTTCCTATGTCTGGCATATTTTTTTTGAAAAGGCCAATAGAATCCCAGTTCTCAATGGCCTTCAAGAAAACACTGAAGCGGGGTGGAGGGGGGTGGGGTTGACAATTGAGAACGTCAGTGTCTGCCTCCCAAAGATTGAGATGCAGCACTCACACTAAACATACAGCACCTGGGGTCACGACCTTTTGTTTCTTAACTCTTTTGGTTGTGAACTGCTGGGTGAAGTTCTACAGCACAGATTCGTTTTCATTCAAGGAGTCAGGCACACATAGCAAATGCCACTGCTTGCCACGTCACTCCTCCCACTTCCTCCCTGGACTTCCCGTCTCCCTCCCTCCACCTTTCCTACCCTTCAGAAAGTTGTCTTTACATAGGTGCTGCCCTTTTGACCTCAAAGAGCTGGTTGTTCTAAAGTCTGTGTCTTCCACTACTGTTGTTGGTCCCCTTGGATCTACTCTTTGGCCAAAAACTGATCCCTGGAAATGGGTCCCTTCGGGCCGGGCCAGCCTCTCAAGGGTTCCACCTGTCTCTATCTGACCAGCAGCCTGGGTCTCTCAGGGATTTGCATTGTTTCTTTCGAGTCAGCTGCAACATTTCCCGTGTGTTTTTCAGGGGTAAAAAAAGAAACTAAAAGAAAAAAGCATGCAGTGAAAGTTTGAGAGGAACCGGGGCCTGCCAGCATCCTGTTAGCATAATCAAACTTCTATCCGCCTCTCACACCACACGTGACGGGACAGCTGAGGCCCACATGACAAGCTCCCACGAGTTGATTCTGGTTAGTCTTCTAGGGTATCATCCCCCAGAGCTTCCCTCTGAGGCAGAAGAGTCAAGGGTCTTTCCACAGCAGCCAAACTTCTCTTAGGGTTCTAAGAATAAAGCAAAGGAAGAGTCACCAAAGGGTGCTGCTAGCATGTGGCCTTTGAACGGGGCAGGGTGCCTGTGGGACTGCAAGCCCCCGCTAAGCCCTCTAAGAGGCATCATCAGAGTTCAGGGTGAGGTTGACCAGAGCCTCTTCTTTTCTAGTTCCTCAGGGTGTCTGGGTGAGAAGTTGGACTGCTTGGCAGTGCCCTGTCCCAGGCAGAACTGTTTGGGGCTAAACGGTGCATCCCCATGATCTATCAATTCCGTCTTAGGCCTGTGGACCCAGTCAGCACTGTGCAGGGATAACTGTTGTTGGTTTCCATCCAGTTGGCTCTGACTTGGCCAACCTTTCGTCCTACAGAACAAAACAGGACCCACTTCGGCGCCATCTTCAGGCTGTTGGAAGCATCGGTGTCAATCATCTCCTTGAGTTTCCCCGCCTTGTTTGCCGACACTCCACCTTATCAACCAAGGTGTCCTTTTCCTGTGATTGGTCTTCTGACGACATGTCCAAAGTCAGTGAGCCTCGGTCTTTGCGTCCTCACTGCTATAGGACATTCTGGTTGTGTGTGTTTCTTCTAAGAATTCACAGAATAGTTGCCTCCAACTTTGCTTTGCCTAGGGATGCCAGGTATGTATCTGACTTGCTGAGCCTCAAAGAGTTTAGAGAACTGGAGAAATACATCCAAACCCACTATTGTCATGTCAAGTCTGACTCCTGGTGACCTTGAAGAATGGAGCAGAACTGCTTCCCAATGTCTCAAAGATTCCACCTTTACGGGAGCAGACAGCCTCAGCTTTCTCCTGGAGAGCAACAGGTGGGTTTGAAGGGCTCACTTGGAAGTTAGCAGGGTTAGCCCATCTTAACCCACTACACCTCCAGGCCTCCTCTAAACTTGGAATGTAGTATTTACAAGCCTTGAATCGCAAAGTGCTTCTTCCACTTGGGCTTCACTGGCACCTCACTTAGAGGGCTGCTTGTTTTAAAAGAAGGTTTTAAGACCTCAGGCTCTCTGCTTTCTGATAGCTGGGCACTATCTGCTTTGTTTGATTGTTTTTTGGGCATCACTGCCCTCTGGAGGTGGAAGTAGGAGGCCCAGCCTTTGCTCCTGTGGAGCCACTGCTGGAATTGAGCTTTCATCCCAGTGGGCTGCAGTCTCGTGCACAACCACTACGCCACTGGGGCTCAGCCTACCATCTGCATTCTTCAGCGCCCACATCAGATCATCAATTTTGAATTCCACAACTTAAACTACTTATCAAATTCCCCAATAGCTTCCCCTGTCTCCTCCCTATTCCCCTGTGATATCTTTCTCACACAGAATATCATCTTCTCTTCCACCCAAACCAGCCCCCGTCTACCCTCCAGCCTATTGCTTGCCCTGCCCTCTCTTGCCCATCCCCTTCGTAACCATCCTAAGTTGGTTTCTTTTGGTTTCTTTATCTTGGTTTTTCCTTTATAACTGTGTTCTTATACAATATCCGTCCTTTTGTGGTTGACAAATGTTACTCAACAAAATGTCCTCCAGCTCCATCCAGGCCATGAGGGGCTTCCCAGTTTAACCATTCACTTCCCTACGCTCCCTGTTTCCTGGCTCATTGATGAGTCTGTAGGCTATGTGGGCTTGTATCAAAGGCATTTGACCAAGCCAGAAAGAAGGAATTTCTCAGTATAGCTTTAAAAATCACTTAAACATTCACACCCATCAAGTCAATTCCGACTCATAGAGACATTATAGGACAAAGTATAACTGCCCACACAACTTTCTGAGACTGTCACTCTTTTTTTTTTTTGGCATCACTGCCCTCTGGTGGTTGTGGGAGCTACACAGCCTTGCTCCCGAGAGCTGCTGCTGGATTTGAACTGCCAAGTCCACAGACCACAGTCCCGCACTCAACCACTTACACCACCGGGGCTCAGCCTGAGACTGTCACTCTTTTACTTAAAAAAGACTTGCAAATTCTTTCTCCCCTTCCTCCCCCCTTCAAGCCAGTGATCACAAACCTGCTTCATTACTGCAGGTTTTCCAAAGGAACTGGAGCCCTGGTGGCTAGTGGGTTACATGCTGGCCTCCTAAGCTCAAAGTCAACTTTTCTAAACCACCAGCTACTCTGCAGTAGAAAGATGAGGCTTTCTACTCCTGAAAATGGTGACAGTCTCAGAAACCCACAGGGGTTGTCATTCAACAGGATCCTATAGGGACTGAGAGTTTGGGTTCTGAAGGAAAGCAAAATCAGAAAGGCTAGGGTGGATTTTCCTTACCATGATGACTGTGGACTTCTGAGTAGGTTGTCACATTTGACAAAACCGTCTTCACCCACGGACTGAAGTTGCCTGTGGTGACTTTGGGGTGGTGGGTATCAGTTCCCGTCATGTTCACTCCTGCCCCTGGAGACCATGGGTGTCAGAGCACTGCCCACTCTGGGGACACCTTCACATGCCCTTGGGCTTTCAGAGGCTGTGGATGCAGCTACAGAGTGTCCTGAGAGTCTCCTCACCCAGCAGCTCATCTTCCTGAACTCTACCAGCAAATACTCCTTTGTGGCCAGAAAGGGTTTTCACTGCCTCCCTTGCAGAAAGGGATCACCCGGCCTTTCTTCCTGCCCTCTCTCAGCTGGAAGTGCTCCTAAAACCTGTCCACCATGAGTGAACCTGTTGATCCTTGAGACGCCAAGGACTTGGCTCCCAGGATCACAGCAGCACAGAAGTCACCACAGTACAGCACAGTGACAGAGGAGGAGGTAGGGTGGGGGTGGGGAGCACTCAGAACCCATTGCATTCCAGTGGATTCTGACACAGGGCTGTCCAAGGGGGCACAGCAGAAGAGCCTCACTGGGTTTTGGCAGGAACAGACTGTCATAGCCTTCTCCCACAGAGTTGCCTTCTCTGTCAGTGTGCAGTCCCTCCCAAAACTCCTAGCTTCGGGTCAGACTCAAGTACCTGCACATTCTTCCATGCTTTCCCCCCAACTGGCCTTGTGCACCCACTTCTGAAGGAGCCTGCTAGATGGGAAAGGTGAAACACATCTGATCAGAGCTGCCCCCACCAGTACAGGGGCGGGGTTGGGGCGGGGCCCAGGGTGCAGGGAAGGTGCATTCCAGTTCCGTTTTGTGTCATCTTGCAGAATTCGCTTTAAAACCCCAGACACCCCCTGCAGACCTAGCCTCTGTCTCTCCCCGCACCCCCTTCCCCACACCCAACTCCCCCCCACCCGCCCCCCCACCCCCGTGGTCCAGGATGGCCATGGCACTTGTCACAAATTGATGATCAAATCACAAGCTTCAGGGTTTCCTGTGTTGATTTCTGAGAATCTGTGGGGGGATGGGGGCGGGGGAACTCGTGTTATTTCTCTTCGGTGCCTTCCCCCTAAAAGCTCCCCTCTGGGCACCTCGAACTTTTTCACCTCTTTGTGGGGAACTCTGCCCGCACACACACCCCCTGCCCCGCCCCAGGTTACTGGGACGCCAGCAGGGCTCTGACCTGACCTCAGCTACTTGAAGTCAGCCCCTCTCACAGCTGAGCCCAGGGCCTTCCCCTGGTGACCTAGGTGCCCTAGGTGACCACGCTCCGCTGCTGACTGACAGGCAGAGGTTCAAGTCCTCCCAGAAGTTCCTCAGAACAGTCTGGCGATTTCTCCCCCAAATCAACCATTGAAACCCTATGGAGTGCAGCTGGTGCTGGATCCTAGATTCCACCCCGCAACACCCCTGAGTCCCCTTGAAGAAAAAGAATCCGAGTAACCCAAGTCTCCCTATTGAAAGGCCATGCTTTCCAGCTTCAGTGACCTGCTGCTCTGACACGCTTTCTGGGGCCCACAGGGAAGAAGAGGCCCGTGGGAAAATGGGACCGCAGGGTAGGGTGTGATGGAGACCTGGGGTCCCGGTGGAGCTCCTGGCTGGGAACTGAAAGGGGTGGCAGTCTGCTTCCACCGGGACCTAGAGACAGCCTCACTGGTGATAGGTGGGAGCCTGGGGCCAGGACCTGGTCACTGAGGCCAGGGACCTGTGCAGAAAGCCCTCCAGGACAAGGTAACAGCAGCTAGGAGAGCCTGCCCAAAGCAGGTGCTGAAGAGGTATTTTCACTAATTGAGCGGTTGAGTGAAGGAATGGGCTAACAGCAAGGAACAGAAAATGAGGGTGACACCAGGCAGGGTGGAAAAGACTCCCTCCAGGTCCAGACAGAAGGTTCTGGATGGCCCAGACTTCCAACCTCAGCGGCTATGGCCCCAGGAGCTCACCAGGTGGAGACTGAGGGAGAGTAACCTGGAGGGGAGGCTCCTCCCCTTTCCTCTGCACTCAGTTTTCATTCACTGATGCTGGTGATGGGCAGGTTCAGTTCCTCAGGTTTCTGCCCTCTCTCCCCACACCCCCCTTCTCTCTCTCTCTCTCTCTCTCTCTCTCTCTCTCTCTCTCTCTCTCTCCCTTCCTTTCTCTTTTCCTTCTCCCTCTCCTCTTTTCTCCTCCTCCTCCTCCACCCCCTCCTCTTCCTTCATTTTCCTCCTGCCTTCCCTCCTTTCCTCTCTGCCCATTGCCTCATCTTCCCTGAGGTGCTTCCAGGTAGACTTGAACCCATAGCCTTTCAGTCAGTCACCTGACCACCAACTCCACAGCCTTGCGGTGGTGGTCATCTGTTTCTTCTCCCACCAGGACAGTCTGATTCTAAGTCCAAGGGCTACAGGTAAGTTTGATGCAGAGCCCAGTGCCTTCAGTAGGGTTTCGATATTGAGTCCTTCTGGTGTGGCCTCGGAAGGATGCCGTGTTTCCTGAAAGGACAGAGTCTAAGAGAGCTAGTTCATAGCTCCCTGCCTGGGTCACCAAGGACTGGATGGAAACCAGCTCAAAAGTGTCTAACCAGGAACCCAGTACCAGGCCTATGCTCCCCTTGGGTTCTAGATCATTGTTCTTGAGCAGGGGTCCTCAAACTTTTTAAACAGAGGGCTAGACTATAGTTTAAAAAACAACTATGAACAAATTCACTGTGGATGAGTTGGCTGCTAAGCAGGACAGCGGCGGTGGCAAAAGCACCTGGCTGGCCGGATAAATGTCCTCGGTGGGCCGCATGTGGCCCGCGGGCCATAGTTTGAAGACCCCTGTTCTTGAGGGTCCTTTCCTGATGTGAAGTTGCTCCTCCCCATATACCCACCAGTAGAGATGTACAGGCCTCCTCTGTAATTCTGAAAACTAGATGGGCCCTGTGTTAGTCTGGGTAAACTAGAGAAACAAATTGATAGACATGCATATGGATATAAGGAAAAGGTTTATATACAAGAGGAATGGGACATTGAGAAAGCATCCCAGCCCAGCCCAGTTCAAAGTCATAAGTCTGATATTAGCTCATATGCCCAATATCAGTCTATAAAGTCTCCTTCTGACTCACAAAGTCACAGGCCAGTGGGGGCAGAGTCCTGGCGCCGGCAGGGGTCTCCCCATGGTTCCTCGCTTCCAGGGCTCAGGGTCCATCAACAACATCCAATGGTGGTAGAAGTAACTCAGCGCTGGCAGGGGTCTCCACGTGGCTTCCCCAGCTTCAGAGGTCTGGTTCCATCAGGGTAAGGCTATGTGGCTTCTCCTCCAGCTCCTTCAGCGCCTCAGATGCTGCCATCTTGTCTTGTCTGTAGTTCATCATCTCTGAGACTAACTCCCAACAACTGGGGAGATAACTTCTCATCTCCATGAGGGCAATATTGAGAGATTTCCCAGAAGTCTCAGGAGAAAGCCATGCCCACCTGGAGGCCTCATTGACTACTCAATGGCTATCTCCAGACTAACAGGCTAGACTCCGCCCCTCCATCTCAATCATGAAATTAACATAAGCACTTGACCGCCACAGGCCCTTACCCTTATCCCAATGTTGGTCTGGCATCAAATGGGTGGCCTTCTCTCTTCCCCCTCTTCTTCAACGAGTCACCCAGCTGAGGTGAGGGCTCTTCTATTGCGGTGGTTCTTCTGAGCTACGTAGAAGGAGGACAATGGATGGTGCATGGGTGGTGGGTGGGCTCTGTTCAGGAGACCGGAGCAGACGTTAGCGAGCCCTGAGAGCAGAGCCTGTATGCACCATAGTGTTTCTCACAGCGTTTGTGCATTTGTGATTGACTAACTTCCCTCTGCTGTGTGTGCTTCCTTGGTAGTTTATCAGGAGGTTACTCCTCACCCCCAGAAGTCCTCATTTGCTTGTTTGTTTTTTTTATGTGAGGAGGATGGCGCACTTGGAGTTCGACCTATCACGCCAGGCTGTTCGTCAGGCTTTCTATTTAGAAGGTTCTGAAAAGGTTGTGTAACAGTATGCAACTAAAAAATGGCCCCATTTGTGGTGGATGGGGACTGGTTTGGCCACCACGACAATGCACCTGCTCACGTAGTCATCGAAGTGTGCCAGTTTGGGCCAAAAAAAAAAAAAAGAGGGGGTGGAGCTGAGCCCTGGTGGTGTCGTGGTTGAGTGCGGGACTGCGGCCCACTGGCTTGGCGGCTCAAATCCAGTAGCAGCAAGGCTGAGTAGCTCGCACGACCACCAGAGGGTGGTGATGCCCCCCCCCCAAAAAAAAAAAAGAGAGAGAAAGAGAGCAGCATACCTCTCTGCCCCATGCACCTGGCTCACCTGGTCTCATTCGGTACAACTTGTTTTTGTTTCCTCAATTGAAGAGGGCCATGAAAGGACAGCTGTCTGTGTTTTCCACCAGATGTGAGGTCCTTGAAGAAGGACTTGGGTCTCTTTCATCTTTGTTTCTATCTTCTAGTTCAGGGGCTCTCACAAGGTGTTAGTCTGGGTAGACTGGACAAACTCATAGACACTCATATGTGTATAGGAACGAGCTTTATATTCAAAAGCAACTGAATATTGAGACAACATCAAGTCCGATGCCAATCTATAAAGTCCTCTTTGGACTCAGGAAACACATGCAATGATGCTGAATGCAGGAAGCTCGCAGGGCAGAGGATGGGAAGTCTTGTAGATCCAGGGACATCATAAGCATCTCTGCACTGACAGGGCCTCCACGTGGCTCCTCCAGTCCCCAGGGCTCTGGGTGCATCAGGATAGCTTCCTTTGTCTTCTCAGTGGAAATATCTCCCAGGGAGTCAATGTGAATCTCGCCTGCAGAGAGCTATCTATCTCCTTTGTGCCTCCAAATGAGGTCGTCATACTGTGACCTACTTGACAGGTAAACGCCACCCCTTCACTCCTAAGTCTCAACCCGGCAACAGGTTATGTAACTACCACCGTGTTCAGTGAAATGTCTGCGGAATGAGAGAAGGATGAAAGGACTCTTGAAAAGCAGAGATGTCGCTTGCGTGACTAAGGGGTGCCTGACACGAGTCATGATCTTTTCAATCACCTCAAATGCACAGGAACATTGAACGAGGAATAAGGAAGGCCAGAGCAGATGTGACCCATCCGGATGTCAGCATTAACGAAGACTAGTGACAATCCCATGAGCTTCCAGAAGACCCAACACAGCAGTCTTGGAAGAAGTACAGCCACGCGCCTCTCAGAAGTGAAGATTAAAAAAAAAGAGAGAAAAAAAAAAAAACGCGAGGATGGCAAAACTTTGTCTCCTATACTTTGGACATGGCAGCAGGAGGGACCAGTCTGGGGGAAAGAG
Source organism: Nesogale talazaci (assembly GCA_004026705.1). NCBI lineage: Eukaryota > Metazoa > Chordata > Mammalia > Afrosoricida > Tenrecidae > Nesogale > Nesogale talazaci. The sequence goes on along the minus strand of PVJH01011593.1, from coordinate 30,813 downwards.
ACACTGCTTATGCGAGAGTTAGCAAAAACACAGGAAGGCTATCGCATGGACGCAGTGGCTACGACAGTGGGCTCGAACCCAGCAACTCTTGTGAGGACGGTGCTGGCCAGGCAGGGTTTGGTTCTGTTGGACCTGGGATCACTAGGAGTCAGAACCGACACGACACCACTGACCAGCAACGACTGAGAGGAATGCCCAGAAAACAACGGCATTCCGTGCTAAAGGGAAATCAGCGGGGAAATGATGGGCTGCTACAGCTGTTTGTCTTCCTGGTAAGGACCGATTGGAGCAGGATGGAGAACACATGCTGTTCAACGATGCATCCGACGGTGAATAAACAGGGTAGGGATGAGTCAGACAGCAAACACTCATACCAGCCGAGGCTCCCCAAAGTGAGGTTCCTGTTCCAGACTGTATTACCATTTCACCTCCTTGCACCCTCCACTTCATCCCCTGGGAAAGAGCTCCAGAGGCCTCTTCTCCTGAACTCCTTCTAATGAACAGCGGTGTCTACGTGCCAGTTGTTGTGACAGAGAACCGTCCTGGACAGTGAAAGGAAATTGAACTGGAAGGACCCCAAGGGGCAATGAACCAGCCTCATTCCCTGCCCCTGTTCAGGGTGACTGGCCATGGCCCAGCAGATAGTCTAGCTTTCCTGGCGTCAGAAGATGCCACTAAGATGGTTTCATGAAGTTGTGGGTTTCTTCAGCATTCCGTCATCTCCCCCAAAACACTGACTGTCCTTAGTATCCATTAGCAGCAAAGGAGATAGTGAGTGAGGGTCCAGCAGCCCTGTGTATCCAACACCACCTACCATGACTACCACGACCACTGACTGTCACCATCATGACCACCACGACCACCCACTGTCACCACCACACCACCCACCATCACCACCACACTGCCTAGCCTTCTCAGATGTAGGGAAGATGAAGGGGGACTCTGAGTACGTTATTTGGGTCCTAAGTTTCAGAGGCGACTGACAACAGCTGTCTCTGCGGCACAAACAAGAACAAGAAGTGTGGCTGACAGAACCAAGAATTTACCTAACCAAAAACCCGCGGCCTATTCCGGCTCATTGGAACCCTGTAGATCAAAGTAGAATCACCCCCAGAGGGCTTCCAAGGCTGTCAGCTTTATCATCTTTACAGTAAGAGACTGCTGCATCTTTCTGCTGGAGAGGGGCAGGATTTGGAAACGAAAGAGAAGCGGTGTGAGATGCTGACAGGTGGGGTGCCCACCTGCTAGAGTCCTTGCTTGGCTGAGAGAGAACAGCTCAGGTAGATATATTCTGGTGCACGCTGGGAAATGAGGCTCGATTGATCTGCTTTATTGCCCACAAGAGTATCTCTTGGACAAGGGTTGGAGCCTCCAAAAGATGAGCTCCTGATTCCACTCCCAAGGCATCTTCCTGGGGGCAGCATGATTGCCCTGTGACATAGCAGGTACCTGGGTTTGCCGGGAGTTTACCCATGTCTGTGAAGTTGATAAAATAAGGAAGTATTAGATGCAAATCAGCCTCGTCCAAAAGATCCCGACCTCCGAACTGGGCAGATAAAACAGAGTCCCCCAAGAAATGCACTGAGATTTTGCAAAATCCCCACCTGCACTTTGCCGAATTCCATCACCTGGCTTGCACCAAGGACCATGTGTGAAGACACCACTGTGGTTGTCTAATAAGGGGAACTGAGACTACTGTATGACATCATGTGACTTCAAGGCAAAATGTTATTCAAACAATGCCTAAATTAAGTGCCCAGGGTCACATGCTTATCCACGCACCCAGGAAAAGAGGGATGGGAAAGATCTCCCATTTTTCTGTTTTCTTGCCAAGATTTCTTCCCTGGTCTCGTAAGCCTCCAAGCCAGCAAGGCAACAAACAGTAAGGGACACTGTGGGGGAGCTGGGGCGTGGTGTTGTCTCTCAGATCTTTTTATCTAAGGGACTTTCTGGTCTACCACTAAGGGCAGCACAGACTCGGTCAGGCAGAGCCGTTCTTGAGAAAAAGAGAGAAAATCTCTTCCTGAACTGTTGCCTTCCTGAAACACCTCACTATGCCCAAGAGCCTCCTGGGAAGAGCTGGAAACCAGGATGGGTAAGGACCTCTATAGAGGGATAAAAAAATGTTGATTTCAAGATTTTATTTCCCCAGCCAGTTCTGGAAAGCAGACAGACTTGTTAACTAGTTCCTTCCTTCCTTCTTTTTTCTAAAAGATAATTTTATTATGGGCTCTTGCAGCTCTTTTGCGTGTGTGTGTGTGTGTGTGTGTGTGTGGCATCACTGCTCTGGTGGAAGTAGGAAGCCCAGCCTTGCTCCCGGAGAGCTGCTGCTGGATTTGAACCGTCAACCTTGTGGGCTGCAGTCCCGCACACAGCCACTACACCACCAGGGCTCAGCCATCTTGGAGCCCTTATAACATACCATACATCAATTATATCAGGGATATCTGTACCTACATTGCCATCATCATTTTCTAAACATTTACTTTCCATTTGAGCCCTTGTTATTATCTGCCTTCCTTTTTAGCTCTTTAGCAAAACAAGGCAAATGGGATTTATTAACATTTTGAGGTGTTTAACTGTCAAAAGTGTACTCTACTTTTAGAAAAATCTGCAAAGCAGAAAAAAAAATTTAAGAGCAGGGTCCCCCGAAGGTCACCAAGTACACACAACCCTCCCTGCTGTCTTACTGAAGCACTTGAAAGCATAGGGAGAACCGGGCTCTGAGAAGCTGTGTTCCTATAAGCACCAGGCAAAACAAATGCAGGCTACACCTTCTAGTTCTGGGTTCAGTGGGGCAGTATTGGTAAATTAAGCTGGAAACCTCATGAGCAAAATGAAAACTCAGAAAATGTCACGATGATCTTCAACGGTTGAGTCAATTCTGACTGAGCGTGAGATGAGAATGCGGAACAGGACTGACTGCTTCTGAGACTGTGCGTCAGGAACAGACAGCCTCGCTTTTCTCCCGGAGAGCAGCTGGTGGGTTTGAACTGCTGACACTGCTGCTTAATAGCCCAGCACCATCTGAACCAGCAGGGCTCCTGTGATCCGTCACAGGTCTTACTTTTCCAATCAAATGGGACAGGTTTCTGATGCGCCGTGTTGTGTTTATGAGCCCTGGGGGCCTAGTGGGCTATATACATTGAACCGCTCACCATAAGGCCACCAGTTTGAACCCACCAATCACTCCAAGGGGAAAAGATGAGGCTGTCAACTCCTGTCAAGATTTAAAGTCCCAGAAACTCAAAGGGGCAGTTCTGCTCTGTCCTATGAATTGAAATGAGCTGGGTGGTAATGAAGGGTCTCTGTGAATTGGAATTAGCTGGATGGTAATGAAGTTTGGGTTTTTTTTTTAATTTAATTTAATTTTTTAACAGTTTTGATTGAAATGGGATCCATATATCATAGAATTCAATAATGCAATCAGAGGTCTTTTGTTTTTGTTTTTATATCATGTCTATTTATCTTTGAGGAACGCTTGAAATTTCCTCAGAAACAAGTTGGTGTACACACTCATATACATACAAATCATTTGGAAAAGTTAGAGAGGCCCTGGGATATTATTTATCACTTAAATTGGATTCATCCTTGGGGGGAAAATGCAAGGAAAATAATTTCTGATAGTATCTCTGATGAGGCATTAGAAGACCTATCTTCTGACTGTCCATCACATTTTCTTCTTCATGCATTCTCAGAAGAAATCTGAAGTCCTCTAACTCTTCTTTTTAGATTTATTTACTGTTGTTGTCATTATATATAATAGAATGATCTCTGATTCACCTGTTTCTGCATATACAATTCAATGGCATCAATCACATTCTTCAAGTTGGATAGCCATTATTTTCCAAATTGTTCCTTTCCCACATTGACATAAACTCAAAACATCCAAAACTCCCTGCCACTGAGTTGATTCCAACTGATACTGACCCTAGAAAACAGAACAGACTTGCCCCTGTGGCTTTCCAAGACTAACTCATTTTTAAAAAATCATTTTATTGGGGGCTTATACAACTCTTATCACAATCCGTACATCCATTGTATGCAAAGCACATTTGTGCATGTGTTGCCATCATCGTTCTCAAAACATTTTCTTTCTACTTAAGCCCTTGGTATTAGCTCCTTCTTTTCCCCTCCCTCCCCACTCCCCCTCCCCTTATAAGCCCGCGATAATTTATAAATTATTATTATTGTGTCATATAAAACAATGTCCGATGTCTCCCTTCGCCCACTTCCTTGGTGTCCGTACCCCAGGGAAGAGGTTATATGTCAATCCTTATCATTGGTTTCCCCTTTCTACTCCACCTTCCCTCCATCCTCCCAGTATCACCACTCTTCCCACTGGTTCTAAAGGAATCGTCTGTCCTGAATTCCCCATGTTTCCAGTTCTTATCTGTACCAGTTACATTCTCTGGTCTAACTGGATTTGTAAGGGAGAATTCAGATCATGATAGTGGGAGGGAGGAAGCATTTTAGAACTAGAGGAAAGTTGCATATTTTACCCTGACTGACTCGTCTCCTCCCCGCGACCCTTCTGTAAGAGGATGTCCAAGACTAACTCTTTTTTTTTTTTTTAACTAACTCTTTTTGTGGAGGATGGCATCACTGTCCAGGTGGGAGTAGGTGGTCCAGCCTTGTTGCTGAGAGCTGCTGCTGGATTTGAACCGCCAACCCTGTGGGTCGCAGTCCCGCACTCAACCACTACGCCACCAGGGCCCAGCCTTTAACTAACTCGTAATAGGAGTAGGAATCCTCACCTTTCTCCGGTGGAGCTACTAGTGGTTTTGAATTTCTGGCCTCATGGTTAGCAGTCCAATATGTAACCGCTGTGCTCCCAGAGTTCCTCCCCGTGCCCTCAATGCTCTATTGAGATCTTCCTGGCTACTGCTGCCAGTGAGGTCCCATAGAAATTGTTCGTAGAGGAGCGCAAAGCCCAAGGCAGACATTCTTGGCTAAGTGAACAAAACTGTAGTTTGATTTTTAAAAGACCTCATCTATCATGCATGGCTTCAGTATCATCTCAGGGCAGTCATTTCAGGGATTCTGCCAGCTTCCCCGATCCAGGAACCCTGGATTCCATGTGAAGTTGAAATGTGGGCTCTGACTGGGCCTGCTGCATTTCTCTGCTGGCTATCGAACTGCTTTGCGGCTGAGTTCTGAAGCTTGGTTTGGACACCGTGTGTGTCTGGATGGCTTGGTATGTAAAAATAACTACGACCAACACAAAGCTTCCCCGTGTGTCAGACACTCTTCCGTGTGCTGCACACTCACGTCTTTCATCTTGATGACTCAGCGCTTTCGAGTCTCTCGTGAGCTAAATACTAAGATTGTCTCCATTTCAAATCCGCCGTACAAAGTCCTGTGAAGAGCCTGCCCAGGTTCTGTGTCTGCCCACACCTGCATGGCCTGATGGCCTTATCTAGCAGTCCATGTCCCCAGGTGAAAAATTACATTGGTCCCTTCCACCTCTTTCCCTCCCACAGGGTAGCTACTTGGAAAAACGGAATGCTAAATTCATAAAACCTCTGTCTCTAACAACTCCCTTTCCTAAGGCCCTTGAGAATCTGGCTAGCATGAAGTCTGTCAGACTCAGGCTGAGCCCCTGTTGTCAGAGGAGAGCTATGCTCCACAGGTTTTTTAACACATGAAAGACTGGATTTTTTTTTTACCAATTTACCCAAGTGTCCAGGTATTTTTTCAGCTGTACGTTTTTGGGTTGTTGTTTTCTTTCTTTTTTTTTTTTTTTGCATGAAACCATAAATGGATTGTTTTTTGCATTAAACCATAAACATGAGTAAACTCTGGAATTTAAGAATTTAAGAACCGTCATCTTTCAGAAGTCGGTGTCTTCCCATATCTCTCCAGGGAACCGGAACCACCAACCGTATGGTTAGCAAACCAGCTGCACCCTCTGCTAGTACCGCCCAGGGGCACCCAGAGCCAAGAGAGAGGCTGGTGCTGGCCTGTGAAGCCTGGTTCACACACTCGCTGAAGGGGAATGATGGGAATCCATACTCTGGCCCAGTTACTAGGGGACAGAAGAGGGGGGTGCCTGTTGGATTAACATGAAGAGTCTCTTAGGGGGAGGAGTTCTCCCCCACTATTGGAGCTGGAGGTGAGGAGAACTTCTTTTTGTCCGTTTCACGTGGTCCAGTCAGGTGCTCCCCCAGAGAGCAGTGTCAAGTCTCTGCAATACACCTAACTGCCTATTTCATCTCCAAGCTGGACTGAAGGAAATAAGCATGAAAGACAAAAAAAATCTGATTCTTGGTCATGAAGAGAAGCTTGCTTTTTCTCAGCTGAGCCAGGAACTGATATAACTAAAGAAGGGAAAATAAGAAGCCCTCAAGTCATGTCTTGACAATTCTGTTCTTCAGCCTGGGCATGCCAAGCTAGAAGGGAAATTTGACAGAATCACCCACATTCTTACCGATAAGAAAATTGAGACCTACAGGGGAGGTAGTGTACTCATGATGACATAACTACCTTGTGACTTCAAAAAGGTCGGGGGAAAGCTTCTTTCCTTTTAATAAAGGTAAGAAAAGTCATGGAGAGAGTGAGAGACATTAAAATTAACTAGCCTGACTGCCTTGTAGGAATGACTTGTGGAATAAATACATGGAGACATGTTTTCTTGTTTTTGTCAGTCATTTTACTGGGGTCTGGTACAGTTCTTATCACAATCCACACCTCGAGCCATCGAATCAAACACATTTGTACATACGTTGCCATCATCATTCTCAAAACATTTTGTTTCTACTTGAGCTCATTTGATTGCTGTCTTTCCGTTTTTTCCAGAAGAAACAGTATTGGACAGCCAGACCCCAGCTCACCTATGTTGGCCATAGCATCAGAAATGATCAATCAGGCTGAGCCCTGGTGGCGTAAGTGGTTGAGTGCAGGACTGCGGCCTGTGGGCTTCATGGTTCAAATGTAGCAGCGGCTCTCAGGAGCAGCACTGGGTAGCGCCCACGACCGCCAGAGGCAGTGATGCCCCCCCCAAAAGAAATGATCAATCATTAGAAAAAGGTAAGGTAGGGGCTGAGCCCCGGTGGCGTAGTGGTTGTGCGCGGGACTGCGGCCCACTGGGATGGAGGTTCGATTCCAGCTCCATGGAGCAAAGGCTGGGCCTCCTACTCCCACTACCTGAGGGCAGTGATTCCCAAAAAACAAGCAAACAAACAAAGGTAAGGTAGGGGAGCCTCTCAAATCTAGGGAACTCCCAATGAGGTGAATTGGCACAAACATACTGGCAATGAAAGATGACAGGAGACCCAGGCGTCAGTTCCTTATGTGTCAGAGTTGACCTCCTGGTAAGGATCATCAACAGATCTTTCAGGATGACATGAAAATGGGGGAAGCCCCAGGCTATGGCCTCCTAGCCATGTGTACCACTGCCCATCGATGGCTGGTCCTTGGGAGAGTTCCATAAAACCCTCTCCTTTGGTCCCGGTGCGCCCATAAGGAATCTTGCCAGTGCTCTTAGAGCCAAAGCTCTCAGGCCAGGACACCACAGACATCCATGATGCAGCCACCAGAGGCCTCATCTTTGAAGCACCAGGCAAACATCCCACCAGATCCCCAACTCTTTGGGACTGACAACCTGCGTGATCTGGGAATTCACCTGCCATGTCAAGCATGGCAGGGCCCTCAGGGTTGGGTCCCTCCCTCTGTCTTCCCTCCAAAACCCAGTCCTCACTCTGTGGAGACTGTGAGGCCTTGCCAGGCCCAGGAGGCCCTGATCCCCAGGCCAAAAGTCTAGATTAACCATCTCTTTTTTCTTCTGGGGGTTCCCGTGTCAGAAAGCAGGATCCCCATGAGCCCGAGCCAGTGATTTGTGAAATTGCATGTCTAATGTCTGACTCTGCTCTAGATTATATGGCCCATGAGCAGAGGATTGCATTCATGTTAGGGTGGGGATCCTTGTGTCTGACTCACATTTTCATGTCCAGTGGCGAAATGGCTTGAGAATCGGGCTGCTAAGAGCACGGTTAGGAGCTCAGACCCACCCGTCGCTCCCCTGTGACAAAGAGGAGGCTGTCAGCTCCTTCTATGAAGATTTACAGCCTCAACTCAAGGGGGAAGGAGCTATTTCCTACTCTGTCCTAAAGGGTCAACATGAGCCAAAATGAATGGGGTGACCATGGCTTGATGAAGCACGCTCTCCATCTAAGCAACAAAAAGTGGATGTCCAGGTCATTCCGACACAGGGCGGCCCCACGTATCACAGAGCAGAGGTGCCCTCGAGGGCTTTCTTGGCTGTAATGCTTAAGAAAGCACATCACCAACCCCTTGTTCCATGGCACAGACAGATGGGGTTTCAACTGCCCATCTGGAGGTTGGAAGTGGACCACAAACTTCAAGTGCCATCCAACGCCCCGTGCGCAGCATAAAACCTGCTGCCCTCCTTTCCAACTCAGAGTCATCCCCTAGGTCCATAGGGTTCCCAAGGCTGTAAGCTCAATGGGCGCCGGCAGCCACAGCCTTTCTTGCAGCCACTGGTGGATTGGAGTCACTGACCTCTTATTTAGAAGCCAGATGATTAGCCACCGGACATGTCTCCAACAGAGAGGGAGCGTACACACAACACAACAAGACGCCATTCTACCCTGCATCCTCCTCACAGTGGCAGTGTTTGAGTTCATTGTGGCTCATGGCCACTGGGTCCACTCATCTCCTGGTAATAAGACCTGACAGAGAATCATTCTTCAGTAGAACCCGTCAAGGTGAGGGAAGAGAGACAAGAGGAAGGAAGAGATGGTGAGGAAAGGTGGTCCAGAGTTCTGCAGGGCCCCAACAAGACTAACAAGAGTGTGATGTAAGGCGATATTAGAGGAGACAGAGGGAACAAGGTGAAGATCTAAGTCCAAATTGTCTATATGGGTGTATCACTGATTAGGAGAAACCAGCACTTGGAGAAGAACACCGTGGTTGGTAAAATAGAATAAAAAATCAGTAACTTCGCTACTGTCTAGTCCATTCTGACTTACAGCGACGCTGTATGCAGAGTAGAATTGTTCCTTTGCGTTCCAAGACTTTAAATCTTTATGGAAGCAGACAGCAGCATCTTTCTCCCACAGAGCTACCGAGGGGTTCACACTGCTGGCCTTGCAGTTAGAAGCTCAGTGCATGCCCCACGATGCCCCCAGAGCTTCCTTCTGGCAGCTGGGCAGGAAAGACAAGGAAGACCCTCGGCGAGCTGGGCTCGAACAGAACAACTGTGAGGGTGGCATGGGACCAGTCACGTTTTGATCTGTTGTGCAGAGGATGGCTCTGTGGTGCAGACCCAAGGGCTCCTACACCAACAGTTAATTTAAGAGGTTGGTTCTAACTCTTTGAGACCCTATGTACAAAAGAAAGAAACATCTCACAGCTATGTTTGAGCCCACTGTTGTAGTCACTGTGCCCATTCCTCTTTTTGATGGCCCCTCTACTTCACCAAGCAGGATGCCCTTCTCCAGGGACTGGTCTCCCCTGATAATGTACCCAAAGTACTTAAGATAAAGTCTCACTATCAATGCCTCTAGAGAGCATTCTGCCCGTTATTCTTCCAAGACACGTTTTTTGCTTCTTTTGACAATCCATGGGGCCTTCTTTATACCTCTTCAGTACCATAATTCACATGTGTCGATTTTCCCTCAGTCTTTCTTATTCGATGTCCAATTTTCACATACTTATGAAGTGATTAAAAATACCACAGCTTGGCTCAAGGTGAGCCTTAGTCCTCAAAGTAACATTCTCACTTTTCAACCCTTTCAAGAGGGCTTGTGCAGCAGATGGACTCAACACGCACGCAATGCATCATTTGATTTCCTGGCTGCTGCTTCCATGAGCATTGATGGTGGATTCAGGTGACCTAAACTTCTCCACAACTTCAAACTTTTCTCCATTTATCATGGTTACCTACTGGTACCGTTGTGAAGAGTTGGGTCTTTTTTACATTGAAAGGTAACCCATACTCAAGGCTGTGATCTGATATGAACGGCATGAAGGAGAGGATCTGGGTTGATTCTGAGTTTGTGTGTTTTTCTCTTAACCCATCTGAATGCCATGTGGGCTGGGAGAGAACGGTCAGATTTGGTCTTGGTGGAAGAGGTGGCGGTGGGCTTATAGACATGAGTCCACTCTGGGAACCACGAGCCATGGGGAAGATGCCCATCAGGCAGCCAGATCTGTGGGCCTCGCTTTCTCAAGGACATGAGAAGGAGAAAACCAGGATGAAATTGAGAAGTGGGCAGCGTTACCATCAAACTTCCTTCTTTTATCAGCCCCATTTCAGGGCTTGGGTCTCTACGCACCTCCTCTTCACATATAGACTCTCCTATTCAACTGGATGTTTTGCATTTGCAACAATAGTAGACATATATACCCTCTATTTTGGTCTAGTGACATACACTGGAAGTCATGGATGATAAGATGGGAGGCAAAAATAGTGCTGACCGTGCTGCTTAGTTATGTGTCCACTTGGCTGGCTCATGATTCTCAGGGGGTTGACAGTTAAGTCATGATACCATTTGGTAGTGATGTGATGCTTTTGGCAGTTGTAGAATGATATCTTTTTGACAGTTATCTAATTGCCTTAACTTCCTAAGACTGCTGTAACAGATCCACCACAGGGGGATGGCTTGAACAAACACATGCATTTTCTGGAAGTCTGAAGTCAGGGCATCAACTCCAGGGGAAGGTTTCCTCCCTCTGTTGGCTATAGGAGGAAGCCCTTGTCTACTTTCAACCTGGCATGCCTTGGAGATTCCCATGTGTCTTGGCATCAGTGTTCCCCTGGATCTAGGAGGTCCCCAGCACTGGGACCTTGGATCCAAGGATACGTACTCCATTTCCACACAGTGTTGATCTTTTTTTTTAAATAAGGACCTCATCTTTAGAACCTAACCACATTGATAAGTGAGGAGCGGATGCCCAGCAGAATACTCCGTAGAAGTAAGGGTAGAGACTCGAGATGACTTACTTTGGAAAAGCTAGCAGGGAAAACCAATGGTTAGAAAACAACCGTGGTTGGTATAGTCGGCATGGAGAGGGATCAACACAGCAGCTTCAGCAGTGCACTGAATACCAATGATTATGAAGACTGCACCCGGCTAGGCAATGCTGAATTCTCTCACACCTGTGGCCACCATGAGTTGAGTTGACCCAATGGTAACTAATGGTAAGAGCCAGTGTCTACCTGGCACTTTAGCTTGCACTCGGCCCTGTTCTAAGCATGTCATGCTCTCAGCAGCGCCAAGAAAGAGGACCCATGTGACAGGGGAGGGAACAGGCACAGGGAGGTTGAGTGTCTTGTGCAAGGTCACACAGGTCATCAGTAAAGCACACCCAAGCACTGAGACTCTGGGGTCCATGCTCAGAACCAAACTTCTGGGGTGAATGTCTGCCAGTGGTCATTTAAGAAGAGTCGAATGTGGGGGACACCTTAGCTAGCTTCAGGGTCCAGTATGCAGGCCACTTTCTTGTCAGCCTACAAACTGATGACTCCAATGGTCTAGACCCTGATGACACCCTTGCCAAGAATTAAGATTAGCCAATTACTTGGTTTCATTTTCCTCATATAGAACATAAGGAGAAATGACTGATGCACACGGCTGTAGACACATTTCGCCTAACATGTGTCATAGCAAGCGGCTGGAAATAACCTAAGTGTCCACAAATGGGAAGCTGGCTTTAAAAAGTACACCCCTACAATGAAATCTGCAGCCCTAGAAAAGAATGAGGAAGGTCTTTATCTCTTGCTATACCGTGCTCTAGCTGTACTTACTTTGGAAATGCTAGCAGGGAGAAACCAATAGCTAGAAGAGAACCGTGGTTGGTACAGTCGGCATGGAGAGGGATCAACACAGCAGCTTCAGCAATGCACTGAATACCAATGATTGTGAAGACTGCACTCGGCTAGACAGTGTTGCCGAGGACAAGTGGTTATGTGTAAGAAAAGGGCCATGTTGAGGATACCGTGTGCTACACGTGGGTAAACATGGTTGAAGATAGATTGATGGCAGCCATCACATGGACACTGACTCGTGGTGCTGTCACACGCCACAGAATGAAACACTGCCCGCTCCACTTATGTCTGTTAGGGCAGCTGATGGTGTCTGTCCAGCTCACTGAGGGTTCTCCCTCCCCCAACCGACATGATGTCCTTCTCCAGCAACTGATTCCTCCTGATGACATGGCCAAAGAGAGTGAGTCCGAGAATGCTGTGCTCCAATTCACAGAGGTGTTCCTGGGCTCATCTTTAGCAGTAAGTCATCAAGCCTTTGTTCCCAGTCTGTCTTAGTCTGGAAGAGCTTTGGAAATCTGTCCCTTTGGGTGACCCTGCAAGTATTGGAGATGGCAGTAGCATATGGGCTTCTAGCATCAGAGCAGTGTGAAAGGCCACCACGGAAAGACAGACTAACAGACTATATGTTTACGCTCCTTTGTGCTTGTGTGTGAATTGAGTGTTTTTGGAAGAAGACTGGTAGACATGGAGCATGGAACTGAGCAGTAGAGAAAGTGCAGGTGGAACAGAGGCTCCAGCTGCAAACACATGGAGATGAAGGAAAGGGTAATTTACAAAGGTGTGGGCAGGCCTACAGACCTCAGTCAGGGCTGGTGAGGTACTGCTGGGCTAGTTACAGATGGGTGTCATCATCACACCTAGGCCCTCAGGGGAGTAAAGCGGCCCTAACCCAAGAACAAGGCTGCAGAAGGAGACACAGGACAGGACTGGTGGTCTTCCCTAGATGAGGCCATCGCCCAACCACCACCACCACCATCACCACCACCAGCAGCAGCAGCAGCAGGATGGAGCTGGGGGAACAAACACCCTGGATTCTTAGAGCTCTTCCAGCCTGTAGGCCAACCCCACTCAACCCACCCTACACCTCTTCAGGCAGCCATGGAGCTGAGCCTCTCCAAGCCTGGGAGGGCAGGTCTAACAGGACACAGAGCACCCACTGCAGAGACTGTACAACCTCCGCTCCTTGTGAGCAAAGAATTGTATGACCATATAACTCATTTAAAGAAATAAAACAGTCCTCCTCCAAAGGCATGTCTGTGGTTCCCTGTCCTTGGCCACGTAAGAATTGGAGGCAAAGACATGTGGATTTGGAGAAGTTTGGGGCCAGTTTGTTCCTCACAGGCTCCAGCACCCCCATCCCACACTGGGAAGGAAAAAGAAAGAAAGCATTATGTACCCACCAAAAAAAGAAAAAAAATAAGAAACACAACACGGATGGATGTTGAAAACATGCTGAATGGAAAGTCGCCAAGAGACACACATCGCATGACTCCCCTAGAGGAAAGAATCAAGGGCATACAGGCTAAAGACTAATAGTGGCAATCCACTTCCACGACAATTGTCTGCATCCTGATTTGGTGAGTAGCGAGTGAGGTCTTAACATCTGATGAGCAGCCAACAACGATGGGTCTCCCTCCACCCAGAGGAAAGAAGCATGCTGAGAATTGAAAGACGCAGAAACAATTAGTCCACACAATGGACGAATGGACCACACAAACATCAGGCTCCACAACCTTGAGACCTTAAGGACTAGATGGTGCCCGGCTATCACCACCAACTGCCCCGAAAGGGATCACCTGAGAAGGTTGTGGGCAGTGTGTGGAACAGAACTCAAAATCTTACCGGTTGCTTAAAGACTGCTGGAAAACTCTTCTCCCACCCCCCCACCCCCACCCCCACCCCCCAGGACCACCCTTTGGGTCTGGAACAGAATTCACCCCTGGGTAGCATAACCAATATTTTAAAAACAACAGTATCTGCCTAAGAACAAAGGATAGAGGGGTCAACAAGCTGGAGATAAGGAAACAGGAAACACAGGAAGCAAATGAAATAAGCGGTGGTACCATGAGGGGAATGCAACCGATGACCTGAATCAAACCAGGTGTGGATTGTTGGATGTGTACCTGCTGGTCTTCTCTACAGATAAACACTTCTTCTGGTTCATACTAATTCACCTAATTCAAACTGCGCATAAATTGTTGAATGGAAAGCAGTTTGCTCTGTAAGCGTCTACCTCACCACAATAAAAAGGATTTGAGGTGACTGGGTTGGTTTTTTGTTTGTTTGTTTTTTTTGGGGGGGGGGTTGTTTTGTTGTGTCTTAGAAACCCTCTGGGCAGTTCTGCTCTGCCATTTAGAGTCATTATGAGTTCAAATCAACTCAAATGGAAAGGGTTTGGGGTGCCCAGGGTGAGCGGAATGGGAAAAGGACTCATTTTTGCTTAGGGGCATTGTGTTTCTGGTGGTGGGATAGGATTGCTTTGGGAAAGGCTAGCGAGAATGGCCACACCACTTGAAGATCGTCACCCGTGTCACTGACTTGTACACGTAGAAATTGTTGGGCCGGTGTATGTTTTGCCCGGTACCTTTGGCACCACACGCACACATTTGAAAATAAAACAGAAAACGGGGGCTTCGGTAATGTGTAAGTCTGCTCCCTTCTCAGAGTCTACTGTACTGAGCTTCCCGCCAAATCATAATCCATGTCGCCACCTAGTGTCACCATGGTGCTCTGCAGAGCCCTGAGCACAGGCTCCTTCAGGGGAACTTGGGCACAGTGACTAAGTGAGTTACGCTTTCCTGTTAACCCCAAGTTTAGCAGTTTAAAGCCATCGGCAGCTCTGCAAGAGAAAGACGAGGCTTTCTACTCTTGCGAAGAGTTACAGTCTCCGAAACCCGTAGGCGCGGTTCTACCCTGTCCCCGAGGTTCGCGGTGAGGCGGCGTGCACGCGCTGGCAGAGCCTGAGAACGAGTGAATACAATGAGAGAGGCCTGGTGGGGTGGGGTGGGAACCGCAGCAAAGCCAGCGGCTCCAGCCCCCCGGATGTTCTGCTGCTGAAAGACAAGGCTTGTCTTCTCCGGCAGGGATTCACAGCCTCGGAAATGCTCCAGGGTTCCCGTGAGTCCGAATCAACTCGATGGCAGTTAGAGGGCTGGCTGAGCCCCGGTGGTATAGTGGTTGTGTGTGGGACTGTGGCCCACGGGGTTGACGGTTCAGATCCAGCAGCAGCTCTCCAGGAGCAAGGCTGGGCTTCCCGCTCCCACCAGGGCAGTGATGCGGAATAATAATAATAATACTAGCAGGCCTGCTATCTGTGTCTGATCACTGGTGTGCGAGCAGTTTTCATTGCGACTTACACCCCCCATAGTGAATGATTCTGTCCTCTTGAGGTAGACATTAGTTCAGAGCATAGCCTATGTTGTGACTGTTTATTAAAAAAAAAAACAACCGGTGGAAGCTAAGCCCATCCAACGGATTCCAACTCAGCCCTATGCAAGGCTCCCAGCGCTGTGCATCTTTGTGGGGGCACACAGCCTCGTCTTTCTCCAGAGCAGCGGCATGGTCTTGAACCTTCAGCCTCTGGGTTAGCAGCCCAACACTAACTGCCAAGATGTCTTTGTGGTCGTTAGGCGTCATCGAGTCCGTTTCAACTCAGAGCGACCCTCCCTACAGCGGCGTGAACACTGCCCAGTCCTGCGCCATCCTCCTGGTTGTCTTGTGGCAGTCACTGTGCCCATCTCTGTGAGGGCCTTCCTCTTCTGTGCTGCCCCCTACCTGACCATGATGTCCATGTCCGTAGAACGGTTGCCTGGCTCTCCTGACAACCCGTCCAAAGTGCATGTCTCACCCCCCTTCCTGACACGAAGCATTCTGGCTGCACTTCCTCTAAGACAGGTAGGTTTGCTCTTCCAGCAGTGCATGAGACTTTCAACGTTCCTCACCAGCACCATAGTGCACGTGTCCTGGTCTTTCTTTGGTCTGCCTTATTCGATGCCCCACGTCCATCTGCCTAGGAGGCCATTGAAAACACCAAGACTCGCCTTAGCCTTCAAAATGATATCCTTGCTTTTCAACGCTTTAAGGAGGTTTTGTGCAGATTTACCCAGTGCGATGTGTTGTCTGGTGCCTTGACGGCTGCTTCTAGGAGCCTTGATTGTGGATCCGATCGAGACAAAATCCTTGACAACGGAAGTCTTTTCTCCATGGATCATGATGCTCCAGTTGTGAAGCTTTTGGTTTTCTTTACATTGAGTTGTAGCCCATCCTGAAGGCTGCAATCCTTGATCTTCCTCAGCAAGGGCTTCGAGGCCTCCTCACTTTACAGCAAGCAAGGCTGCGTCGTCTGCATTTGACAGGTGGTTAATGATACTTCCAGTCCTGATACCATGTTTTTCCTTCACATAGTCCAGCTACTCTGATTATTTGCTGAGCATACAGATTGAATAAATATGATGAGAGGAAACAACTCTGACCTACACCTTTCCTGATTTTATTTCACTTTTTTAAAAAATCATTTTATTGGGGGCTCATACATCGTTTTTCGCAATACATAAACATACTGTGTCAAGCACCTTCACATGGCCACTTCTATTATCGTTCTCCAACCATCCGCCTTTTCCCTTAAGCCCCTAGTATCAGCTTTTCCACCCCTTCCCTTCTTCCCTTGCTCTCTCCTCCACACCAACCATCAATACTTTATACATTATTATTATTGTTCTGTCATATCTTACACTGCCCGACCTCTCCCCCAATCCACTCCTTTGATGCCCGTCCTTCAAATAGGAGCTTATGTGTATATCCTTGCCATTGGTTCCGTCTCTCTACCCCACCTTCTCTCTACCCTTCCAGCATCTCCAATCTAACCATTGGCCCGAAGAGGCTCATCCATCTTGGTTTCCCCATATCTCCAGCTCCCCGCTTTACCAGTGTACCTTCTCCAGTCCATCTGGATTTGTAAGATAGAGTTGGAACCATGATGGTTGGGGGGGTGGGGGGTGGGGAAGAAACTTCAGGAACTAGCGGGAACTTGTAAGCATCATCATTACCCAGCTGTACCTTGACTGGTCTGTCTCCTCCCCATGACTCCCCTGTAAAGGGGTGACCAATTACCCACCGTGGCCCTTAGGTCTCCACCCTGCTCTCCCCCCTCCTTTGTAATGATGTGATTCTTGTTCTTCACCTTTCCTGATTTTAAACTATTCCCTTGTTCTGTTTACATGACTCTTCTTGATCCACGTACAGGTTCTGCAGGGGCACAATGAAGAGTTCTGGAATTCTCATCCTTCTCAAAGCTCTCCATCGTTTGCTATGATGCACACAGTTGAGTACTTTTGTGTAGTCAATAAAACACATGCAAACATCTTTCTGGTATTCTCTGCTTTCAGGCAAGATCATCTGACATCAGCAATGGTATCCCTTGACCCATGTCCTCTCCTGATCCTCTGGAAGCTCCCTGTCAATGTACTGCTGCAACTGTTTGTGTTAGCCTGGGTTGATTAGAAACAAATTCACAGACACTCATATGTGCATAAGAAAAAGATTTACCATATATCAAAGAGCCATTGTCTATTAAGAAAACATCCCCACCCAGTCTAGACCAAGTCCATAAGTCCGATATTAGCCCATATGTCTGATGCCAGTCTAAATTCCTCTTCAGACTCACATGACACACACAGTGATGTTGAATGCAGAAGATCACAAGCCAGTGGGTGGAAAGTCATGTGGTAAAGCATCTCAGTGATGGCTTGGGTCTCCACATGGCTCCTCCAGCTCTAGGGCTCTGGCTCCATCAGTGTAGCTTCATGTGCCCATGAACAGGACTGTGTAGCAGAGAGTATGGGTCTGGCCTCTAGGGAACTATTTATCTCCTTAGCACCTCCAAATGAGGTCATAAAGCTGAGACTCAAGATTATGGACTTCCACACTGTTGTTGGATAAGCTCCAGCTAAATTTTACCTGCAAGTGATGTCACTGATACTGTTCTAGAGTTTGCACGTCCTGTCGGGTCGCCTCTCTTTGGAATGGGTACAAATATGGATCTCTTCCAGTTAGTTGATCCAGTCGCTGTCTTCCAAATTTCCTGGCATAGACTTGTGAGTGCTTTCAGTGCCTCTTCAGCAATGTTGAAATCAGTAATGTTGAAACACTTCAGTTGGTATGCCATCAAGTCCTGGAACTTTTTTTTTTAACTAACGCATTTTTGGACATTTGCTTCTGTAATTTATCTATTTTTAATAAATCATTTCTCTTGGGGGGCTTTAAAAATCATTATATTGGTTGCTCATAAAATTCTTATCACAATTAATACATCCATCCATTGTAGAAGCACTTTTATACATGTGTTGCCATCCTCATGCTCAAAAATATTTGCTTTCTACTTGAGTCCTTGGTGTCAGCTCCTCGCTTTTTCCCCAACACTCCTTTCCTCACAGACCATTGACAATTTAATTTTTTCCATGTCTTACACTGTCTGTTGTCTCCCTTCCCCCACTTTTCTGTTGTCTGTCCCCCTGTGGGGTGGGCTGTATGTCAATCCTTGTGATCAATTTCCGCCTTTCTCCCCCTGTCTTCCCCTTCCCCACCTGGTATCTCTAGTCTCATTATTAGTGCTGAGGGGTTTATCTGTCCTGGATTCCCTGTGTGGCAGGCTCTTACCTGCAGCAGTGCACATGCTGTGGTCTAGCTGGACTTGTAAGGTAGAATCACATCATGATGGTGGGGGTTAACTAATGCTGTTAGTGCAGTTTGAACTTCTTTCAGTACTGCTAATTCTTGCTCATATGCCACCTCTTGCAATGGTTCTTTTTGGTACAGTGACTCTGTGTATTTTCCATCTTCTTTGGATGTTTTCGACATCGATCTATATTTTGCTCATAGAATCTTCCATTATATGGCAATATTCAAGTTTGAGGCTTGAATTTGTTCTTGCATTCTTGCATTTTCTTACATGCTGAACGTGTTCTTTTTTGGTGTTCTAACTCTAGATCGTTGCACAGTTTATAATATATCTTTAAATCATTTCACAATCCACACATACACCCATTGTGTCAAGTATTCTTTGTACAATTGTTTCCCTCATTGTTTTCAAAACACTTGCTTTCCACTTGAGCCCCTGGTGTCCGCTTCTCATTTTCCCCGTCCCTCCCTGCTTCCCCCTTCCCCATGAACCCCTGATAATTTAAAAATTATTACTATTTTGTCATATCTTATACCATATGACATCTCTCCTCACCCACTTCTCCACTGCCCATTCCCCAGGAAGGAGGCCTTAGGTAGATCCTTGCGATCTGTTCTCCCTTTCTACCCCACCTTCCCTCCACCCTCCCATTATCGCCCCTCTCACCACCAGTCCTAAGAGGTTCTTCTGGTCTGGGTTCCCTGTGTTTCCAGTTCCTATCTATACCAGTGTACATCCTCCAGTCCAGCCAGATTTGTAAGGTACAACTGGGATCATGATAGTGGGGGGGGGGGAGTGCAGTTGGAAGTATTCAAGAATTAGAGGAACCGCGTATGTTTCATCATTGCTACACTGCACCATGATTGCCTCGTCCCCTCCCCGGGCCTTCTGTGAGGGAATGTCCATTTGCCCAAAGAGGGGCTTTGGGTCCCCACTCTGAAATCCTCCTCATTCACAATGATATGATTTTTTGTTCTTTGATAGCTGATCCCCTCAACTCCTCATGATCACCCAGGCTGCTGTGATTCTTCTATGTGGGCTTCTTGGTTAGATGACCCTTTGTTTATCTTCAACCCTTTAAAGCCGCAGATTCTACATCCCCTTTTAGCCAGGCACCAGAAGCTTTCTTTGCCACTTTTGCTTATGCACCCATTTTATCCATAGCAGTCATGTCAGGACAGGCTGGTGTGCTTCTTCCATGTGGGCTTTGTTGTTTTTCAGCTAAGTGGCCACTTGTTTACCTTCAAGCCTTTAAGACCCAAGAAGTTATATCTTTTGAGGCACCATCAACTTTCTTTGACACATTTGCTTATGCATCCACTTTGTCCTCAGTGATTGTGTTGGGAAGGTGAGCATTTCAGATTGCTGAATTAGAACACAGTGTTCTTGTATTGGTGAAATACTTGAGTAGGATCCCACTGTCCATATGGTTCCTTGATATTAACCCTATAAATATATGTACATAGATCCATTACTCCATCATATATAAATATATTTATCGGGCTGAGCCCCGGTGGCATAGTGATTGCACACGGGACTGGGGCCCACTGGGATGGAGGTTCAATTCCAGCAGCGGCTCCACAGGCGCAAAGGCTGGGCCTCCTACTCCCACCAGGAGAGGGCAGTGATGCCCCAAAAAACAAAAATATATTTCTATATGTATACGCATGTGTTTAGATCTCTATAACTGCCCTCTGTCTCCTAGTTCTTACCTCTATTTCTTTTAACTTTCCTCTTGTCCCACTATCATGTTCAGCCTTCATTTGGGTTTCAGGAATTCCTCTTGGCTAAACTGTCCTTGATCTAACCCTGCCAGACCTCCTACACCCTCCTTGCCATCAATTTTCAGTCACTTGCTGTTCCCTTGTCCCTGGGCCTGTCAACACTCCTCACCCTTTTTCCCTCATCTCCCCCTCTCCCAAGTTCCCCCAGAACAGTCATCCCGTTGTTCTCTTTTCTGGCTTATTTATCCAGCCTATCCCTTCCAGATAGAGATGCAACAATGACAGTATGTCCCAACACAAGACAATAAGAAATAAAACAATAGCTACAACAACAACAGAAAGGCAGCCACATCAACAACAAACCCTATAAACAGTTCACGGTCTATTTGTCGTCCTTTATGAGTGTTTTTCGGTTGAGTCTGATGGGGCACCTCACCCTGGCCTGTCTGACTGTGGTGTTCTCTGGGGACTTCATTGTTCTGCTCCCCTTGCTGCTCTGTTGCACACCCCCACTGTCTGACATCAGCATGGTGACTTCAGGGCGGGCGCGATTGCCGCCGTGTGTCTCTAGTGCTATCCCTCCTGGTTCTCTGGGTCAGTGAGCAATGATGTGTCTCACGGCGGGGCCGGTTCTATGGTCCTCTCTGTGCATTGGCTTCTCTGAGCAGAAACAATGTCCTCAGGAGTTGGTGGGCCAGGAGGTGCTTCACTCTTTTCCCCCCTCCCCCCTCGTTGACTCTAGGGTGTTCCGATCAGACACGTCCCTCTACTTGAGCTGGAGCTACTGTGCCGTCCTCTGAAGTGGATTCTGCTGGGTGGGGAGGGGAGTGAGGGGGAGTCCGGCCCATGTAGTTGGTCATTGGGCTGGTCCCTCAGGCCTCTCTATTGGTTCCCTGCTTCTGTCATGTGTTGTTGTTCTTGCCTTGGGGCACCGGTCGAGGCCTGGCAGTTTGTAATATTTGACTTTGTCTTTCTCAAGCTGCCCTTTGAAATGTTCTGTTCCAACTCTTTCATTTCATCATCTCTTCTGTTTGCCTCAGCCAATCTCCGCTGAAGAGCAAGTTTCAAAGTCTCCTCTGACATCTAGCTTGATCTTTCCTTTCGTTCCTGTCGTTGACTTTCTTCGTGTCTGATTTTTTTTTAATATCATTCCATAGCTCGTCAGGTCTCCTGTCACCAGTGTTTAAGGTATCAAATCTCTTCTTGAGATGTTCTTCAAGTTCGGGTGAGATAGACTCAAAGTTATGTTTTGTCTCTCATGGGCTTGTTTCCATTTTCTTCACCTGTCTACAAGTATGTTCTTGGTGATAGAAATGAAGCTGGAGATTCATGATAGAATTTTGCAAGAACATCTTTTCCATCTACTATTCTCTCCTCTTTGTTTCCTACTGGTGCATTCTAATCACCAATAACTGCCCATGTATCCGGTAGGGAATATAATATCTCCCGAGGGGTCCAAGAGGCTCCGTGCAATGGATGCTTGTTTTCCTGTCTTCTTTATGTAGCTGAAATGCTTCTCCAAAGAGTACCTGTGAGAATTTTTTGGATCTGGGGGCAGGTTTTAGTTCTTCACCAGGGGACATTCCTGACTGATTTACTTTCGATTGTGCTTCTAGTGACATCACAGAATGTGTCACAAGAGTTCTCCTGATGTTCTTATGCTCAGAAGGAAATCCCACTGAAAAAACAATGCAAACCCCTCCACAACATCATGATACTGTGATAGCCCTATCTAAACTTGAGCTCTGAATTCAAAGGTCCGTTCTACTTGAATGTGAACCATGGGCGTGGAGAAGGAGTCCTGGTGGGGCAGCGGTTATACACCGGGATGCAACCCAAGGCCCTGGATTTGAAACCACTGATTTCTCCGTGGAAAAAAAGACAGGGCTTCCTACTCCTGTGAACAGTTACATTCCCGGAAGCTCACAGAGACAGTTCTGTTCTGTCCTCACAGGGTTGCGGAGAGTTGGCCTCAACTCCAAAGCAGTTTGAGTTTGGTTGGGGTTTGGTGGGCTTTGTACTAAGGTCAAGTCCTCAAGGCCTGAATAGGATAGCTCATGGTTGTGGTCAATGCCCATGTGGGCTGGGGATGGGAGGGAACAAGCTTGGTAGAAGAGAAGAAGCAAGCTCCTGACCGCCATCTCCGTATCCTTGACCTCTCACCCAAGATAAAGGTTAAACCCGGAGAGAACAAGTCGTTGTCAGCTCATTTGTTTTGAACAAGAATAACAAAAATCAGTTCCAGCACCAAGAGAGAATTTGGCATTTCTCAGCAACACATAACTTGCAGTGACTTTTTGCCTCCTGTCCAGACGACTGGGCCTAGGGTAAATCACCGGATTTCTAATGCAATCAGACCAGTTGTTTCACTGTGGGCTTTCAGATGTCCGACAATAAACACTTCGTGTTTAATGGTGTCAGCGAATGAAAATCCAATTTCCAAACAAAAACAAAAACCCAGTAAATCGGAAGGAAACGATTCAAATTTGCAATTCTTCTCTACAAAGTATTTTTGTCAGTTGAAAATAAAACCAAAGAAAAACACCTTTCCATGATTCCTGTGCCAAGGTGGTAAGGGGTCCCCGGCCGGGGATGGGGGCCATGCCACTGCCCCCAGGATGACTGGAGGGATAAGGTTAGGGTGACAGTCACACCCACAGAGACAGAGACCTCTGCATGGAGCTCTTTGGAAAGTGGAGCCTGGAGGCTGGGGGGTCGAAGGTGTTTTCCTAAAAGAGAACCAGACAGTCCGTAAAGTGAAGCCAGGTGCCCACCCCCAACACAGGATGCACCTCTCTCTGGTGGAGAGTCTTTCCAGCTCCACGTGCACTGGGAGAGCTGTGCGTGTGCCCGGGACTGCCTCCTGGAACTTCAAGGGCACAGCTGCACACAGGGTTGCTCTGAGTGGGAACCAAGTAGACGTTGTTTAACAATAGTGCTGGTGGAAATGTACTTAAATTCAATGTTAAGACAACAATGAACTATGGTGAATGGGCCTACGGATGTGATCAAGGGCTATTCCAACACGCACAGCAAACAAAAAAGACCAGGTCCAGGCCCTGATCTCCGGAGTGTGCTCCAAGAAGATTGCCAGCCCTTTGGGGTGGGCCCAACACCAACAATAAAACACACACACACTTTTCAATGGCAGAATCCACTACTGACTTTAAAATAGAGTTCAAGTTATGAAACTATGACCCCGTAGTCAACCTCTTCAAAACTGTGTTTCTCAGAGCAAGATGTCTGGGCATGTGTTTTTATTTCCACCGAAGACTTTTAAGTCACTCTCACTTTCCATTTTTAACTCACTTATTTTTACTCTGTTTGTTCTTTTCATTATTATTCGCTGGGATTTAATGCATATGTTGTTCCACATTCCAATCACATCCAGTGGAATTGTACAGTGGTCACCACATTCCATTTCCGAACCATCTTTTTCTCCAGGGACTCCTTGACATTGTCTCCTTTTGACCACCCCCCACCCCCACCTGTTGGACTTCCCGAGCCCCCTATTCTACTTGTTGACCCTCTAGGTTCACCTGTCCTGGGTTTCTTATACGGAAATATGGGAAAGCATAGACCCAGCTTCAAGAAGGTGCCCTTCAATGATCTCACGTCTGAGGGCCCCTTTAATATGAACAAACAAAACCCCAACAAAGCAATTCTAAGGTCATTTCTAACAAAATGCCTCTGCAGTCCACACCCCTGTAAATATTGCCCTCACTGGATTATGTTCTCATTGGAGATTGTGCCAACCAAAAGAGAGAGAGAGAGAGAGAGAGAGAGAGAGAGAGTTGGAATTCAACCACTTCCAACTCATGGGATCAAATATGTGAAGAATAGAGCATTTTTGGGGGATTACTAAATGTGATTATGAAGGAAAAAGAATGCCAGGCCTGCTTCCAGTGCAGCTGGTAGGTGGATTTGAACCTCCAACTTCTCAGATTAACAGCTGAAGGCAAATGGCTAACACCTCCCAGGCACCCACTCTGGACACTTATTATGCAGCAGCCTCCAAAGAGAGTGAGACAAGCCAGGAGTCATCATTAGCACCATCAACCTGGCAGATTTGGTGTTTCTGATTCTAGGTTTTAAGCGTTCTGGTGTCTGAACATGAGCACTTCGGCTGTGGCTAGAAAAACAGTCACAACCGTTGCCAACATACAGATTCTAATATTCCTGTGGGACAAGGGCCCCAGGCGGTGAAGTGGTTACTCACTGGGCTCTGATCTGCCTGGTCAGTTCAAAAGCTCCAGCAGCAGCAACTCAGGGGAGACTGGGTTTTCTAGTCCTCTACCCAGTTACAGTCTCAGAAACCCCGTGAGTCGGCCTTGATGACCATGAGGCTTGAGATAGAAGAAGGGAGCGCTGCCCCCACAGCGTGTCCAAGGTTGTCACGCTTACGGAAACAGACGTCTTTCTTCTGCTGAGTAGTTGATGGGTCAAAACACTCATCCTTCGGTTAGCAGCAAAGCACTTAACCACTGTGCCACCAGGGCCCCTGTGGCTGTGAAACCCTATGACCCCCAGGGTTCCTCAGGGAAGTAGCCGCTGAGACAGGCTGTGGATGTGTGTAGTCAGGCAAGCCTATCTGCCCTCCAGCAGCAAACGCCCTGCTAATGGGTCAGCTCTGCCTTGTGAGCTCTGCCGTGTGTTAGAATAAAACCACTCCCTGGGATGTCTTAGCTTGAACTGCTATGGAAGCAAGATCGCCAGGCGTTTCTTCTATGGCACTGTTGAGTGGGCTCAAACAGTCAGCCTTTAGATTCACCACTGATGGCGAACTGATGAGACCACCTAGGGACCATGCCAGACGCACTGTCTTCCTGTCGATTCTGACTCATAGCCACCCTCAGTATCGAGGTTCTGAAGAGATCGATCTTTATAGAAGCAGAGGGCCTCTACGTGCTCATGAGGGAGGTGCAGCTGACGGGACTGAATCATTGGCCCTGTGGTTAGCAATCCAAGGCCTACCCAGAAGCACCATGAGGGCTCCTAGAGAGATCCTTAGGGATCGTGATCTTGGTGAAGTTGTTGTGCATTAAGTTGCTCGTCACAAGGTCAGCGGCTGTGTTAGTCTTGGTAGCCTAGAGAGACAAATTCATGAACACGTGTATGTATATAAAGAAGAGAAAAAGAACATTGAGAAAGCATTCCAACCCAGTCCAGTCCAAGCCCACGAGTCTGATACCAAACTGTCAAGTCTTCTTCACACTCACAAAGCACATGCAATGGCGCCAGAACAATCACAGGCCTGAGGGTGCAGCATCTTGTGTATCCAGTAGTGGTAGATAGTGACCAGATTTTAAGCGGGACACCATTGACCGGAGGGGAGAGGGGGGTCTTGATTAAAAATTTGGTCTTTACGGAGCAACAAAAATGTTCATGGAATGCAAAAATAGTGTTGTAATATATTTATTTAATTTTAAAACACCGTGGGATGCGGGAAAAATTGTTAAAACGCCGGACTCTGGGCACCTTATCAGGTAAGAAGCATCTCAGCCCTGGCAGGAGTCTCCACAGGGCTTCTTCGGCACCTAGAGGTCTGGTTCTCTCAGGGCAAGCCCATGACTTCTGCAGCTCCTGGGACTCAGGGTCTATCAGCATGCCACCAGCTTGTCTTGTCAGTAGACCGACTCCAAGAGACTCACACTCACACCCTATGCGTCTCCGAGAGCGAGTCCTAAGTCTCTCACCTCCGATTGGGGAACACCCCGAGATTTTCCAGAATCCTCAGGAGAAGGCCATACCCACACTGAGGTCTCATTGGCTATCTCCAGTTTGACAGGCTAGACTCCACCCCTACGCTCCTCACCAAATTGGCACCAGAGTGGGTGACGGTCACCCGCGGTTCAAAGCCCGTGGCTGCTCCCCAGGCGAAAGTCGGGGCTGTCCACTCCTGGAGAGAGTCCGGTCTGTTCTCCCCCGTCCCATAGGGTTACCACGAGCCAGCACGGACTCCGCGGCAGTGAGCTCGGAGTCTGGGCTCGGTGAAGTCCGTAGCAAAGGAGGACCAGCATCCTTCACCTCAACACCAGAAGATCAATCCAAGGGGGAGGGACCAGCCCCGGCCGTTACGCACAGGGCCAGATCCCCCACCCCGCGTTTGCCTGTGAGAACGGGGTGAGCCAAGCAAGCTTCGCTGGCCCCTCATCCTTTATCCGGACTGCGCCTTCGACGAGGCTTTGATTCCGTAGGAAGACGGTGGAGTGGGTTTGGCAAGAAAAGCATGTCAAACAGACCCGGGCGGAGAATCTTTGATGTGGCGACCCGTGAGATCAGCAAGTAAACACAAGTCAGCCATGCTTACCCTTCTTGTCTCGGACACCCGCCCCACCCGGCCGGTTTTGGAGAGGAGGGCCTGAGTTCCTTTTGATTCCAGAAGGCAATCGTTTTAAACAGCAGGGGTATCGTGGTTAGCCTGGGGCCGCTAGCCGTTGCAAGGTCCAAAGTTCGAAAGCTGCCAGGGAGAAAGACGGGGTTTTCTACTTCCTTAGGGAAACTCAGGGTTACTGTGCGTCGGCGGGGAGTTGTGTTTGGGTTTGACTAAAGCTCAGTGGGGAGAATTTTTTTTTTCTCTATTTTGTGTTTCAATGACAAACTTCACAATCAGCGATGGTGCTGGAAGAACCCAGGCTGGTACTGAAATAAATGTATCATCCCGTCTTTTCACATGCTGCCTCACCAGTGAGGGGAGGGCGGAGAGCAGGGTCGTTTGGGGAAAGTCGGTACACTTCTCTTCCCAGTTTCCTTTGGTCGCTGTTCACACGTGGCTGCTCCAAGCTGCCCGAGCGCCTCCCAGAGTCCCTGTCACTAGCTGTCCAGTCTAGCCACAGAGTCAAATCAAAGCGAGACCCGCCCAGCTTTTATATCCTCCCTGGCTGGCCTTTTACGAAAGCTAGAGTTATTCCCAAAGTCTGGTCTTTGCCGAGCGGGGAGGAAAAACAGTGGGGGAAAAAAATGCCTGGAGCATATGAACCATGTAATTTCATTTGAACTGGGGAATTCCAAAAATACTTGCTTATTAAAAGGGCAGTTGTGTTTTTGTGTTGGAACTTGTTGTGCAGAAGGATAAGTACCAGTTCTTTCTTCCCTGGCATTTTTTTTTCTTTCATAAACATTCAAAAAACGTAAAGACCCCCTGAAAGGCAGGAGGTAGGAAAACGGGATAGAGAAGGGGAGACCAGCAGCTAGACTGTCCTCCACCGGACTCCTTCTGTGGAGATCCACTTCGGGTTCTGGCCTGAGACTCTCAAGCCTCTCCTAGCAGGAGGGACCCCCTCCTCCACTCGTGGATCATGTGGACTGGCTGGAGCCACCAAAGGCCCGGAGTTTCACCACTACTGCTCACAGATGCCAGTGGAAATACTGTGCCAGCAGCAAGGCGGGGACTTCTGGGTCCCTGCTGGGCAGTCTGGCCAGACAGTGCATTTCTGGGTGCTGTCCAGTTCCAGATCTATTCAAGGGAATTGTTATGAAGTGGCCACTACGCTGGTTTCAACTCAGAGTGGCCCAGGTACTCGGAACAAGACTCATCTTGGTCCCTCACTGTCCTCATAACCGTGCTTGAAGGCAGGGTTGCCGCCACTGGGTCAGTCCATCTCATGGAGCAGCGGTTCTCAACCTTCCTGATGCCACGGGCTTTCATACAGTTCCTCAGTTGGTGGGGACCCCCAGCCATGAAATTATTTTCGTTGCTACTTCCTAACTGTAATTTTACTACTGTTATGAATCGGGGGACCCCTGTGAAAGGGTCGTTTGACCCCCACAGGAATTGTGACCCATAGGTTGAGAACCGCTGTCATGGAAGGTCTCCCTCTCTCCCTCTCTCTTTTTTTTTTGGGGGGGGGAAGACCTTGTACTTTTCTGAGTATGGAGTATGGGGTCCTTCTTCAGGGACTGGTCCCTTCTGATAACATGTCCCAAGTGCATAAGCAGCGGCCTCCCCATCATCACTTCCAAGAAGCGACAGAGGAAGTTACGCAGTAGGGATATTCACGACGAGCATGTTCAGAACATACACACCAGGTGCTCTGACATGGATTTTGTTCTTTGAGCCCCTCACTGTGCAAACTTACGGGAAGCTTAGAACCCAGGCTTGAAACCCAGAAGCCTCCACTGTCTTGAATATGAGGCGCCCCAGTGGCAAGGTCAACAGTTTGGACGCAGCAGCCTTTAATATTATCTTCCCCCCAATGTTGTGACTCCTGGCTTTTTGTTGTTTAAGATTGAGCTCTCAGACACCAGACACCAGTGTGGCCTGTCTCCTACTCACCCCCATGCCCCACCCCTCCTCCCTCCCCTCCCCCCAGGGCATCAGAACGGCAGCAGCTGTGTCTCTTTGCCTCATGGCTTTTCCTGTGAGAGGGGCAGATGGGTCCCTCCCAGGAGCAGCCTGTAACCAATGACCAGGTAAGATTGTTGTAGAGACAACACAGTTTCCAGTAGGTGGAGTAACTCAGAGGCAGGGGTCTACCCTGGCTCCCAGAATCCCCCAGAGGAAGTGAATATCTATTACCTATTGTGCTAAATGGCTTAACAACACTTCACGGGAGGCTTTCCTCTCTTACTTCGGATGGCATTTCCTGGGATGGTGACCCAAATAGACTCTTTGTGTAGGTTTCCTTATCTCAGAGACCTCTCACATTCAGAGACCCTATAGGTCAGAGTAGAAGTGTTCCATGGGGTTTCTGAAGCAGTAACATTTCCTCCCTGGGCCCACCTTGAGGCTTGGCCGTCCGCATAACCCATGACACCACCAGAGAGCCTTGAGATAAAGGAGATGGTGACGGCAGCTTAGGAACTGTGTGCATAGCAGGTTGGGCATTGGACTGCTAACTGCAAAATCAGCAGTTCAAACCCACCAGCCACCCTGGGAGAGAAAAATGAGACTGTCCGAGTCATAAAGAATTAGTCTTGGGAACCCTAGGGATTGGTTTACTCTGTCCTTTATGGTTGCTATGGGTGGGCATCAACGTGACACTGATGGGTGTGGTTTTGGGTTGGTTGTTTCGGGTACCATGACTGGCAGGACAACCAGTAGCCATAAAGTGGAGGCCTTGTGTGTGTGTCAGAACAGAATCGGGCTTGTCTAAAGTCAGTCAAGCACCTGGTCTTTCTTCCAAGGCGCGGCTGGGCACATACTCACCTCCACGCCTTCAGTGAACAACCAAATGTGGGGGCTGTCTCTATGCACCTCGACTCACCTCACCCTGCATCACCCCTGAATGACTCCGGGTCCCTTCTGCCTGTGTCTGGTCTCCAGGATAGTGATCACATTTGCTGGAGAGCGCTGCCACCCCTGTCTAGTCTGGTTCCTTCTCATGCTGACTGAGGGGAAGGCAGAAGCGTAGTACAGAGTGCCACGTCCAGATACAAGCAAAGGATGGTCCTGTCTGCACCTCGTGCAGACCCATGGTCATCTTGATTAATTCGTGCAAGAATCATCTGCAGGGTTTGCTGGGCATGGCAATGAGGGTTCGTAGGCCATACCGTCAGGGCACTCTGGTTCGGAAGGCCAGGGATTTGGCCGAGGGACCTGCCTCCAGGCAATTTGGTGGCTGATGGCGAGTGAGCCACGCTTGAAGAAAACTCACGATGCCCTTGGTAACAAATCAACTTAATCTTAAAAAATAGCATTTCCAAAGCTGAGCCCTGGTGGTGCAGTGGTTGTGTGCAGGGCTGCGGCCCACAGGGTTGACGGTTCAAATCCAGCAGCAGCTCTCAGGAGCAAGGCTGGGCTTCCTACTCCCACCAGAGCAGTGAAATAGCACTTCCTGTTTCCCTGGTTATCAAAGAAAAATCAGAAAATGTTCATTTTAAAAAAGAAGATATAAATCATTCATAATTGGTTCCTATAGTCTTTCTGTCTCAACTCCATGGTGCATTTTACTTTGTGAAATCCACTGATCTTCCTGTTGGGCCACGAGATTGGAGGCTGCTGCAAGGACTATTGGGTGGAATCAACGTGTTGGCAGTGGGTCTGGTGGTTTGGGGAGTCCATTCTGGGAGCACATGGGTAGGCCATGATTAAAGGTGGATGGGGAATTTAAAATTATACCCTCTTAAAACTTAAATTCAAACATTTGCTCTTGAGTTTTGGCTTTCAGTGCAGACCAAAAGCAATAATAAAAGAGTAGCTTTATCTTTTTTTCATAGCGTTTTGGACTTAAAACACACCAAGGATACAGTGAAGACCGAGATCTGATAAAAAAAATAATAAGTGGGTGGAATCTGCTAATTTCTGGGATTGTACTCACTTATAGTTCTAAAAATGGTCAGGTTAAACTCTTGTGGAAACTATAAGAAGGATGGGGGTGAATAAGTCAGAAGCAAAAACTATTACTGTAAGTCCGGAGGTTTGCTACAACACTGAATTTAGCTCTAGGATAATAGACAAGGAGAGCACAATAAATGTAATGTTCTGTCCATGTTCATGAGAACGTATCTCTTTATAGATGAATGGATAGACAGACAGGAAGGGAGAGAGAGCTGGTGAAAATTCTGGTGAATTCTCTTCTGCTCCTGAATGACTTTTTTCTTTCCAAATTCTCATGCTATGATTATGAAAGAAAGAACACAGAGAAAATCCAGGTTAGGCTTTAAAAGAAAACTAGTTGAGA